>VWZV01008984.1:915664-1044438 GCA_013397155.1 Irena cyanogastra | reverse complement strand
TACTAACTCACAGTGCAGCTCCCATGGTGCTGTTTGCTCTGTCTCAGCTGCCACCTGGAGCTCATGCAAGTCCCTGAACCAAATCTTCTGGAATGCCTTTGGGAAACAATTCTTGAGAGAATCCTGCCAGTAGAGTGGATTATCTGAGAAATATGTTAGCTGGCAGCAAAGTGCATTTATTTCATCGGCTTAGTGCGATCAGGATCTGTCAGCTTTGAGATATGTGCTCTNCCAGCTCTGTGGGGCTACTAACTCACAGTGCAGCTCCCATGGTGCTGTTTGCTCTGTCTCAGCTGCCACCTGGAGCTCATGCAAGTCCCTGAACCAAATCTTCTGGAATGCCTTTGGGAAACAATTCTTGAGAGAATCCTGCCAGTAGAGTGGTTTATCTGAGAAATATGTTAGCTGGCAGCAAAGTGCATTTATTTCATCGGCTTAGTGCGATCAGGATCTGTCAGCTTTGAGAGATGTGCTCTGCAAATAAATGACTTAGGCACCAGGAACTAGGCAGGGAAAAGCCAGAATTCATTGTACCAAAACATTTGCTCTCCTTACTGTAAATTTCACAAAGAATTGAGTGTTCCTCTCAGGGAGAGACGGATATGTGTGTGTATTTCTAACATTATTCTTGCCGCCTGACTACTCCCATGTATGCAAAGTAACTCAGCAGCATGCTAAAAGAAGGATGAACTGAAAACTTTGCCAGGATTATCTCCTTGTCTCTTGCCCTTTGGCATGTAGAAGCGCAGGCAGACACTCAGTGGGGCTGAATAAAAGAATAAATGTTTTTGCCAGTACAAACATACATCTCTAAGTCATTTCTGGCTTAGAGCCAAAGTCATTTTGGCATGACTGAAAACATTACTTAAAGATTTACCACTGTGTTTGGAAAATGGAGAGTTGTAACTTTTGAAGGTTATTGGTACAATGCTTAATAACAGCAGAGCCCTTAACAATATGGCAGGATTAGGACTGACAATACCTAGAGCCAGAAGAACACTCAACCCACAGGCTTGTGTGATGAAAATATTAAGTAGCAACTGATTATAAGTGTTGCTTACAGAGTCATTTTAAAGCCTGAAGGATGAGGAAAAAATGGATGTTTCCTCCCTGTGCTGGACCCAGCAGCCTCTAGCAGACAGCAGCATGTTCATTCCTTCATGAACTGATGTGGAAAGTCCTCTGATTTCAGTTTAACTTGGCAGTGATTTAGGTCCTTTCCTTCAAAGCAGAAGAATCAAAGCCATTGATTGGACATCTAAGGTCATGATGCACTCCTCTTTCTATCTGAAACTAGAATTCTGTCCTCACCAAAGGCAAATTCCAAGTATTCCTATGACTATCAGAAAATATGATATTTAGAAGTTTTCCGTGCATGTCTTCTGTTTTGCTTTGTGAGCTGACTGCAGGAAAAAGAACCAGTGGTCTCTCTTTTTTTCTCATGTATTGCCAAAGGGAGTGTTTTGCTCTGCTTTTCAGAAAACGAGGAAATTCTAAAAAATTCACCTCACCATTGGATAAAAGAAGACAGGTCCTCTTACAGTTGGTTTTTGGTTGTTTTTTTTTTTCTTTCCAGTTAAAAAATATTGATTTCTGTTGCTTTTGCTAATTGTGCAATAAGTGTATTTGCTATGTCTTTGAAATGTCAGGATGAACATCTCATTTTTGTGCACATTAGTCAGCCAAGTTGGGAAGCTCTGAATATTCTCCCAAAACATTAACCCAGCTCTGAATTTATAACTAATATCAGGAAAATCACTAGGGGATAGTGTAAGCATGTGTAGACTGTGTGACAGCCAAGGTCAATTCTTACATGTTAAATTTTTACTGTATTAATTTTATCAGTGTGGTTCACGGACAGCTGCTTCCAGTTCATAGGAAAATATTTATATCAATGAGCAGCTTTAAAAATATGCAACCCAAGTAGTTTCATAATGAATGTACATCAGCGAAATAATTTTGGAAATAGAAACTTATTTTGGAACTGAGTCATGAGCAAGTGATAAATATGAAACAAACCAAATTGGCTCAAAGCTTTAAGAAACCAAAAAAATATCTTCAGACCTTCAAAAAAGCCACATAAAGAAAGAACCAAAACATTCCATTAGAAAGAAATACAGCAAAGAGGGAAGTATCAAGAAGCAGTGCAATGTATTAGGAAAAGCTTTCTTTACACAAGGGTAACAAAGCAGTGAAGCAGGTTGCTTAAGGGTGCTGTGGAATTGTCATTGCTGGGATATCTCAAGGATCAGGCTAAACAAGTGTTTGCCAAGAAAGGTTTTGGGAGACTACATCCTGCCTTGGATTATCTCTTAGCATGTTTTCTTTGAGTTTGATCAACATGGTGGACAGAAATAAAAATCCTTAAACATTTGAAATCTCTCCTAGCTTCCTACCCACTGTTCAGAGCTAACTGCTTTCCCTTAGAAGTTTCATAGTTGTAAGCCTCTGTCAGGTTCCAATATTGTTTTTGCTTCCCTGGTTTTGATGCTTCCGACCCAAGCCAGCATTTCAGTATGCACTTTCCATCTGACTGCTGCAGTCATGACTGTTACCACAAACTTGAACCAGCAGATGAAGTGCTGCCAAGGCTTCAGTGACAAATAAACATGGCAATTAAACACAGCAAGTGAGCCTTATGGAAAGAAAAAGAGGGGAAAGAGAAACCGAGCAGGCTGCTGGCTGCTGAAATTTTTCAGAAATTCTGTTTCCTGGAGCTGGCATCTCCTCATCTTCCTGTCCAGCTGACAGGCTCCCAGCCCAGTGCTGGTGCAAGGGAGAGGTGCAGAACTGTCAGGCAGGAGCCAAGTGGGGAACGTGGCAGGGACAGCTCACCCAGCATGGCCTGGCCTCTGTGGGAAGGGAAGGGAAGGGAAGGGAAGGGAAGGGAAGGGAAGGGAAGGGAAAGAGAAAAGAAGGAAAAAGAAAGGAAAAGGAAGGACTCAATGCCTCTCTGCTTTCTACACCCAAGAAGCAGAGCNAAGGGAAGGGAAGGGAAGGGAAGGGAAGGGAAGGGAAGGGAAGGGAAGGGATCTGTCTCCTGAAGCCCATTGCTCAGCTCCCAGGGAGAAAGGAGGAACACCTGAGGAGAGCTGGGTAACAGGGTGAAATTGAGGAGGTCAGAATTGAAGACTTTGAGGGTTCAAAGACTTTAAGCCCCTGCAGTAGTGCAGGGATCTCCTGTGGTCAGTGAAAAGAAGGCACTGAACCCAACCCTGGAGATGGGGCATGATGGGCAGAGGGCTTCCTGCTGCACTTGACCCTGCCCAGCTGCACAGCACAGGGGTGTCAGCCTTGGGAAGTGCTCACAGGCAGGAGGCACCATCGCTGAGAAATAGCTCTGGGACTGGGAGCTCACAGAGCTGAAAGAATGGAGAAGCTTGATGCAAGCAAAACACACTTCCTTGTCCCCATCCTTTCACAGAAATGCCCCAAATACAAACACACAGCTCACAGGTCATCGCACTGACAAAGAGAAGTGATACTCCCACTGGTTTCAGCTTTGCTGCCTGTTATGTGAACACTGTAAAAGCTGCATGGGGGAGTAAAATGTTCAAGAGACAAATGTAGGTGATGCTACAATTAGTGGCAGTAGTCGAAATTTTCATGTTTCTTCTCTGTGCCATAAAGGCAATTTTATTAGTTTTATTTTAGTGCTTGGAGCTTGTGGTGTTTTGTCTGGGATGGAATTAATTTCTTCACAGTAGCTGGTATGGGGCTGTGTTTTGGATTTGTGCTGGAAACTGTTGATAAGTGAGGGATGTTTTAGCTATGGCTGAGCAGTGCTTACACAGTGTCAAGGCCTTTTCTGCTCCTCACCCCTCCAGGAAGGAGGCTGGGGGTGCACAAGGAGTTGGGAAGGGACACAGCCAGGACAGCCAGCCATAGCCAGTCCACCATAGCCAGCCCACCATAGCCAGCCCATAGGATATCCCAGATCATATGGTGTCATGCTCAGTATACAAAGCTGGGGGAAGAAGAAGGAAGGAAGGAGGAAGGAAGGAGAAGGTGATGGTGTTTTTTCTTCCCAAGTCACCATTAAACATGTGATAGAGCTGTCCTGGAGATGGTTGAACACCTGCCTGCAATGGGAAGTAGTGAATTCATTCCTTATTTTGCTTTGCTTGTGCATGATGATTTTGCCTTTACCTGTTAAACTGTCTTTATCTCAACCCACAAGTTTTCTGACTTTTACCCTTCTAATTCACTCCCTCATCCCCTNTATTGTTATTATTACTATTACTATACTTTATTTCAATCACTAAACTGTTCTTATCTCTATCCACGAGTTTTACTTTTTTCTTCCTCTTATCCTTATCCCACCAGGGGAGGGAAGGGGAAGGATTTAGCAAGTGGCTACCTAGTAGTTTGTGGNGCCAGCTGGGATTAAACCATGATAGATGTTCTGCACCTGACCTTTCTCTTTATTTGACAAATGTAGTAATGGAATTTAAGTTCAGAAAAATGCCGGGTTTACTCAGCTTTTGGTTTTTTGCCCCTGTGTCCTCTGAGTAGTCCAGACCTGGCAATGAAAGAGCCTTTGACAGTTCCAGGTTCAGAACTTCCCAGCAGCAGAAACACCCAGACAGGCCATGGACACCTTGTGATCATAATGGGTACTGTGGAATGGGCACTGGGGCACTCAGAGAAATGATTCAGGTAAAGAGCAGATGACACACAGAGGGGCTGCCAGTCTGTTGTACATCCCAGATCAAGCAGGTCTGTGATATCCAGTGTTAGTGTGCCAAGTGTCTCATATCACTTAACCTCTCTTTGAGGATATGTTTCTACAAACACTTGGGGTTTTATCCTATTTCTGTACTACTGCTTGCCTAAAAACAAGGCAGCATCAAGTTTTTTGTGCATTGCTCAGTGGCCTCTCCTGAAGAAGCAGCAATCCAGGCAGTGTTGAATCCACTTCTGTTGGTTTAAATGGAATACTATTTTTTTCCTTGGTTTCTACTAGGGTTTTCAAGCTGCGAAGCACAACTGGGACATCTAAAAGACAAGGATAAACATTTCTTCTTTTGCATGCTTGCTCTGGTTTCAGCTGAGATGGTTATTTTTCCTCTTGCTAGTACAGTGCTGTGTTTTGGATGTAGTATGAGAACAAAGTTGATAACAAACTGATGGTTTCTTCGTTGCTTCTAGTTCTTACTCTAAATCAAGGACTTTTCAATTTTCCATGCTCTGCCAGTGAGCAGGTGCACAAGAAGCTGAGAGGAGGCATGGCCAGAAGAGCTAATTTGAAATAATCAAAGGGCTGTTCCATGCCCTAGAACATCATGCTCCATATATAAACTGGGGGGATTGACCTGGAGCCATTGATTGCTGCTTGAGGCTGGGATGGGTCAATGGGTGGTGAGGAACTGTATTAAGTGTGACTTGTTTTTCTTGGGTTTTATTCCTTTCTCTCTCTCCCCACTACTATTACAATTATATTACTATTACTATTACATTATTATTATTATATTTTTATTATTACTATTGTTATTATTACTATTACTATACTTTATTTCAATCACTAAACTGTTCTTATCTCTATCCACGAGTTTTACTTTTTTCTTCCTCTTATCCTTATCCCACCAGGGGAGGGAAGGGGAAGGATTTAGCAAGTGGCTACCTAGTAGTTTGTGGCCAGCTGGAGTTAAACCATGACAGGACCAAAACCAAATGTTTCTGAAAAGCACCAGCAAACCTGACATTTCTATGGGCAGGTAACTTGGCAAGTCCAGAGAGAGCAATTGATTTCTCGCCTTCAGCTGGTCAGTGTGTTTTATATTTTGAGAAAAGAGAAATAATTCCGGGCTTCCTCTACTGGGAGCAGTCTTTATTTTCATAAGCCATTTGAAACTTTGTTTCCCATAAACCTATCCCCCTTCAGGCCCATATTTTCCCAAACTCACCAGCTTCTTCTTGCTTGCATAAAGATGCTGAAAACAGGAGGTTTCACTTCTTCATAACTCTGTTGTGTGTGCATTCAAGGACCACAGATCAATATCTCTTCTCAATCTCTTCAGTCATGTGATGTAAGCATCCTTTGAAGAAAATTTAACCACAGCTTTGATTTTTAACCAAGTCAGACTTCAGAGTAAGCACTTCTGAAGACTGCTCAACTGACCAGTGATCAACTTGGTAAGAGCTGGGTTTGCAGCCAGGGTATGGACTGTCTGTTCTGATTTACCACACTAGTATTTCCAGCATATAATCTATGAAATGCAGCCATAATATTCATTCATAAATGTCAAAAAGAATTATCAAAGCTATTCCTACCATGTTAAATCTAGTGTTCAATAACTCTAGTGTTTCCATGTATTCTAGTTCCTTCTCTGTATCTGAGGGGATACGTCTCAAGTTGTGACAAACAGCACTCTCTCACCCTGAATTACTGCCTTTAAGACCCCCAAAATACTTGAATCTGTATCTTCTGTCCCTATGTCACAAATTTCAAATGTCTTTCTGCTAACTGAGAAGAAGAGAACCCTGGGAATTGCTGCATATTTATTTCTGGTCTAAACACCAGCTATGAGGAGCTCATGATTACCTCAGAAATTCCCTTCTGAAAAACATAATCTGGTGTTTGAAGACCTGGGCTATTTTATTCACCATTGTGCTGCTGCAAAAAGATACTTTATTGCTAATCACAGACCATCTCTTGTGTTTTTAAACCTTAGGAGCTGCCCCTGGGACTTTAGACTCACACTATTGTGAGTAAGTAAAAATCTCGTCTCTTCAGCAGGTCTAATCCATTTAATAAAGGGCTTATATTTTGCTGTACTGCAACTTCAGGCAGCAAACTTTAAACAGATTTTTGTCCAAATAACATTTAAGGCCATTTGAGTCCTAATTCATTGAAATTATTTGGAACAAGAACTTTTAGCAAAATAATATCTCACATACACATAAGTCTTATCTTGAAAACTCTTTTCTCAAACAGATCTCCCTGAAAGCAATGCTAGCACAGCAACTGTGGTTTAAAAGAGGGGGGTTTAAAAATATTGCAGCATCAGCAAGTAAGTTACATGTGGATTCAAGCAGTTTCCAAAGAAGCAGATACATTCTGCTGAGTTCGCTCAGTGCCATCCTGGCCACAAATTGGATTCCACATTGTCACCATAGCCACATCTAGCCACAGCAGCCACCACAGGAGGGGAAGTTACAGGTTACAGGTAGCACATTGCTCTGTGCCCATCTGCCCTTGTAATAAAAGGGTTTATCAAATAACAGCTGAGAGCTGAAGAACTGTTAATAGAGAAATTACAGTAAAAAATAGATGAGGAAACATGCAAAATGCAGTCATCATCACTGTTTCCCATGGCACTTCCAGGATGTAAAGCCAAGAAGATTTACAAGACAAACCAAGGGTTAAATTCCTGGAAGCCTAAGGAAGTGTCTTTATGCTCACTGGGCCAGGCTTCCACAGCTCATGAAAAAAAAATGTTATTTACTTCATATAGAACAGTATTAGAGTCTCCATGCTAAAAATCTCATTTGAAGTTTCAGATTGCAGTAACATACCTACTCAACAAGAAGACAACTCACATCATGCACGTTTTCTGCTCTGTACACAATGTTTTGATATAAAATCTTTCCAACAGTACTTCCATCATATTAGTTCTGTCTGTTCCCAGAAATTATCAGTTCCATTACCTACTAGCTTTATTACTTAAAAAGCAGAATAACCAGCTTTTTTCTCTTCAGTTCACCTATGGAAGTAAAGGTACTTTATGTCAATATGAAACACTGCATTCTCTGAATTTCTTAATGGTTTGGCAATAAATGGTATCATGACAAGAAATTGCATTTCTACACAGAAGCCTGTTCTTCCTGTTCTGAGTATTGAAAAGAAACCCATCAGTTGAATGAAATCTTCTTTTACTCTTGCATGAAAGATGTAAGTGTGTCTTTCTGAGCCAGTACTGTGGCTCAAGTGGTTCCACCAGCTCTCATCTCTGTCACAAGCATGGACAAGGCTACCCACCTGCTGGGGGCTGATACATCTAGACTGGAGTAACACCATAATGAATTTTGTCTGACATTTTCCATACTCAGCCTCCCGTCCAGTTGCACAGACTTCTGCCAAACATAGGCCAGAAGGTTACAGATTTTCCATCCATGCTTATGTAGGTTGAATTTCTGTGAATATTCAACAAAACCAATTTGGCTGTCTCCAAGAGAGCACTGTGGGAGCCAACTGCCCTGGGTTCCTCCTGCTGCCAGTGGTAAAGCAGGTATTTTAGAGAGAGGAGTCATTAGGCCTCATTCAAATCTGTTGAATGGTTTTATCTTGGAAAATATTTCTGTTTTCTTTGTGTATGTGTGCATGGAATGTCTGTGACTAACTTTGCATTGAAGATGTCACTCTGTTAAATCCATCTATGAAAATAATAGAATAGACCAGCTTCTTTCTTGCAGGGTCACATGCTGTTGTTCAGGTAGTCAAAACTAACATTGCAGCTGAAAAAAACAGCCTGTCTGCTCTGTGAGGTGTGTCAGCTATTCTCAAAGCACTGTTCTCACCCTCAGCTAATCTAGAATTATTTGGTCTGAGCTGAAGAGACTAACTGAAGAGGGTCTTTGCATGAAGCAGTAAATAAGACTGTCATCTCTTAATGAATTTCAGGTAGCATATAAAGTCACAGGTAATGACAGCATGCATGGAAATTGTATTCTGTATTTTACTGATGCATGGGATTTGCTTTTAAGTTTGCAATAGAAAATGCTTTCTTAAAAGTATAAAAATTATGTCTTCTAGTTAGATGTCAAACTGAATATGATGGTCTGATTTTTAACAAAAATACTTTTTAAAATACTCTGAAATTTGTGGAATTGTCTTACTAATACATAAATATCATTAAATTTGTCTCTCTGGGCACTTCTTTCAAAAGTGAGGGATTGGTCTTCCTCTAGAGCATGAAGGGTGGTCAAAAGGGGTGTAAAAGGGAAAGAGGGAGATCAGTCACAGGCTTCTGAATTGGTTGGGGTTTTTTTCCACAAGGCTCTATTTAATGTGGTAGTGTCACACATTACCCAAGATTTGAACTGTTGGAGATGATCAATCCATCTGCCAATGGATTTCACAGAATCACAGCAGCTTGGGAGAGATCTCCAGAAGCCATTTGGACTAACTCCATGCTCAAGCCAGAACACACAGAACCTGTTGCCAGGACCATGCCTAAAGGGCTTTTGAATACCTTCAAGAATGGAGACTCCATAACCTCCTCAGGCAACCTGTGCCAGTGCTTGGTCATCCTCGCAACAAAAAAAGGGTTTTCTGGTGTTCAGAGGGAACCTCCCCTGTTTCAGTCTGTGCCTGTTACCTCTGGTTTTGCCACTGGGCACCAATGAAGCTTGGCCCTGCCCCCTTTGCACCCTCCCCTCATGAATTTATATATAACCTTATACTACTAATAAGATCCCCCTGAGCCTTCTTCTCTCCTGAATAATCCCAGCTGCCTCAGCTCTCCTTCTATGTGAGGTGCTCCAGTCCCTTCATCTTCCAAACAGCCTCACATGTCTGAGTAATTTGGCTGTAGCTTTCCAAGGATCTTGCAAAATGTATGTCTTGTTTTGTTATTAATGTCACCATTTCTTACAACTGGCTCTGACGTCACAGGTGCAAACACTAAGTAGCAGAGTCAGGATTACATTCCACCAGCACCATAGGAACAGCCTGTTGAGTAAGACCTGTCTTAATCTGTTGACTACATTAAGTAAAACATTTACATGGGTCCATTTAGGGTACAGCATTTTTACTTTTCAGTGACAATCAATGTTTGATGCACTTGTAAGGTAGGACTGAAAGAAGCCATTATCAGTAACATTGCCACTATCAATTGAATGCCTGCTTCTCTGGAGTGCTATCTGAAGGAGAAAACACATATTGGCTTCATGAGGTTTGGCTGCCTGGGCCGAGGCAGACCAGCTGGGACCATGGGGAAGAGGCTCCCAGAGGCACAGTGGGGAGGCCATGGCCACAGCCAGCCCTCGTCCTGGGCCCTGGCAGAGCTTTGGCCACTGCCATGTCATTGTCCTGCCACCGGCTGGTTGTGGCCCCTGATCCAGGTGCAGAACACGCCTCTGGGCCAACATGGATGTTATCAGGTATTTTATGATCCAGGCAAAACCAGAAACAGACATTTACTTGCAGGATAATGCATTTATTAGTTCAGCCTGCAAGGTCCTGTTATGCAATAGGAGGATGTTTTGATGAAGTGCCTAAGCAAAAAGTCCATCCATGAGCACATTTTCCAAAGAAACATTAGGGCTCTGTGCCATTAATTCCATATTTATGTTGCTTCTGTTTAGAACATATCTGACTAATTGCATTCATGGTTGTACTCAGAGAAGGGGAACCAGGTGTTTTAACAGTTTGTCCAAATGTTATATCACTTCAGGCTCTGCCTGGGAAAATTAATAGTTTTTCAAGTATTGTCCCAGAGTCACATTTATCTGATTACTGAATACGCATCCTGTTAATGGGATCCTTCCTCTAATAACAGTATTGACAGTTTGGAGACTAAGGGCTCAGAAAAATTAAAAATACTCCTATGTAGTTAACTATCTGAGATTAATTGCAAACGCCAAAGAACATTGTCACTAAAAGCCTTTTGTTAAACATAGATATGGATTTTTTTTTCACAAGTAATTTATCTAAGTACAATTTAGGTTTTGAGAAGAACATCATTTTTTCAGGAGGAAGTGGCAGTACAGGTCTCTGCAATCATGTTTGACAGCTGATGAAGAAAACCTTTTAAATCTATTTAAACTAAACTGGCTGAACACCAGATCCCAGAGGTGATAATCAGTGGCACAGGGTGTAGCTGGAGGCCTGTCACTAGTGAGGTCCCCCAGGGTTTAGTATCAGGTTCATTTTGTTTAGTTTATTCATCAATGGCTTGGATGAAGGGGCAGAGCCTCCTCAGCAAGTTCACTGTCAACACAAAGCTGGCAGGAGTGGCTGATAGCCCAGAGGGCTGTGCAGCCCTTCAGAGAGTCTGTGACAGGCTGGAGAGATGCACAGAGAGGAACTGTCTGAAATTCAGCAAGGGCAAGTGCAGGGTCCTGCACCAGGGGAGGAATAACCCACTGCACCAGGACAGGTTGGGGGTCAACCTGCTGGAAAGCAGCTCTGTGGAGAGGGACCTGAGGGTCCTGGAGGACAACAAGTTGTCCATGAGCCAGCAGTGTGTCCTGGGGTCCAAGAAGGCCAATGGTACCCTGGGCTGTATTAGGAAAAGCATTGCCAACTGCAAAGGGCTGTGTATCTGTTCCATTTATGATGTTTGGTGGACAGAACAGGAGTCAGGACTTTCTCACTGCTCTTACAGTAGTGCAGGTTGTTTCTGTTTTTGCAGTCCATTCTGTTGCTTGTAGATATCTTTGCCTTCTCCTCCAGCTAGCTGCTGCCTTCAGGACATCAAACATCTCTGAGCTATTTTGCCATCTGTGTGCATTTTCCAGCCTATTTTTCTGGTCATATATTCTATATATTTATCAGACACAAATGAAAGAGTAGTCAGTGCTCTGCCATTGCTGCCTTACCCTGTGTTACAAACTGCTAATTCTAATTGCCCTGGCTGCAGCTGAGAATCCCTTTGCCGGAGCATTTTTTGAGCTTAGGTTTCTCACTGTATTTCTGGAGGCTGGCAATGATCTTGTTTTTCTTCAAATATTCTGACCTTTGGGACATTTATGGCAGATTCACAGAAGCAGTAAAAAGCAAAACACATAGAAGAGATAAGAGAGGGATTTCACAGTATTGGCAGAGCAGTGATTGCTTTGGGGAGAGAAAACCAAAGAGCTGCAGCCAGCCAAAGTCGGTGCTTCAGTCTTTCACAATCAGACCTGTCTGCATAAAGGCTGAAATCAATACATTCAGTCACAGCTGTGCAATGTGAACATCTATAAGAGATTGTCATACACCTAACATCTATCTAACATACCTTTATCTACTCCTGCTGTGCAAAGCAGCCCTGTTAGATTACTGCTTTGACCTTGACATCAGTGCTGCAAGCATCTCGTGGTTTTGCACAGGGAACAGCACAGAAAATGAGTACAACAAATGTGTGTTTCTCTGCTTTGTAATTTGCCTGGCTGTTGGTCAGGTTATGCCACACCAGAACCACTCTGGATTTGAAATCCCCCCTGTGCCTTTCTGCATATGTATATGTATGTGTACATTAACTGCTCCTCACTTCATTACCATATTTCCCTCCAAAATGCTTGGGCAAGATCACAAGGATCTCTGCCCATACAGAACCATAAGCTCAGAATGACTCAGGAAGTAAGGGACATGAACAAAGAAGTGGTTAGGAGCAACCATCATGGATTTTCCACAGAGATATGCTGGCTGACTAGTCTGATTACCTTGAAGAATGAAAACACTGAGGAGAGAGAGATTTTATGCACCCTGACTGCATAAAGGCTTTCAGCAGTGTCCCAAAGCATTCTTGTAGCCAAACTGATGTTACATAGATTGAAAAAGACAATTATAAGCTGGATGGAGTATTCACTGGACTGCCAGGCCTAAAGGGTGGTATCAGCTGTGCCAAGTCCATCTGGCAGTGAGTCAGTAGCAGCACCCTGCAGGCTCTTTATCAACAGCCTAGTCAACATCAAGTCTGGTGAGAGCATTTGGCACATTGAAAGGGAGGGCCACTATTCAGAAGGACAAACAGCTTTACAGAATCTTCATTATTTCCAAGCATAGTGCATGCAAGGCCTTGCTCCTGGGATGGCTTAGCCCCTCTGCACCTGTTCTGCACATGAGACAGGTGAAGCACCACAGCATTACAGTCAGGGACTGGCTGGCTGCAGAGCAGCCTGGACAAAAAGGACCGGGGGTCCTGATGGGCAGTGGACTGAACACGAGTTCACTGTGCACACTGACAGCAATGAAAGCCAACAGCCAGCTGGGCAGGGAACTCTGTGTCACACTAGTGTAATGTGCACCACCAGCACACTACACTTGTCTCATTACTTCCCATCTAGAGCCCTGGTCTGGCTCTGGGCCCTCCACTACGAGAAAGATATAGATAAGCCTGAGTACTTTTGGCATGAAAACACCAAGATCTTTCGGGCTGGCGCACCAGAGCTGAGAGAGACTAAGGGAACTTTTCAGCCTGGAAACCAGATTATTTCAGGGGGACCTCACAGACTATGGATACTCCACACACTGGAGAATACTACCAGATCTGCAAGGGACAACTCATCACAATTAGGGAGAAAAGGGAGAAATAATACAATACCCTATTCCCATATTAAGAGACTATACACAAAATATCCTTCAGTGTCTTTGTGGAAAAGTCTGGTTTTTCTCACTAGAATAAAAGCAGGGCAGGTATTAGGGTTACAAAAATTTAAAGTAGAAGAGCAGATAAGGGACAAAAAAATCAAATACGATAAAAATACACTCCAGGGTTTTTTTAAAAACATTTCACTACTCCTGTTTATTTGGGCTTTCATAAAAATTGGTCAATTCATAATAAAAAAAATTGCTTTACTTTATGCTTCACAATTGGTAACAATTGATAAATTGTTAATATTTTTGAAGACATAAGCAAAACACTAGGTTTTTGAAATTCACAACATCAGTCATTCAAAAAGAAGCCTTTATAAAGTATTTATAAATATTGGGTAATATTAAAACATAATTACATATTAACAACAGAATATGACAAAATGCTGATAAGCTTATGCAGCTTTATGTGTATGTTTACTGTTTAGAGGTGCAAATATACAACTTTCATCAAACTTGAATATAGTTAAAAAAATGCAATGTGCAATAAAATGTGTAGGAATTTACCTATGTATTTCCAGTTAAAAGTATTGAAAATTAAGGTAAAAGACATTGAAAGTAACAAGTCAAACAACTGACTAAAATTAATACAGTTCCCAGAATAATGACAGAAGAATCTGGAGTGGGTTTTTCTGAGTCAGTGAAGAAGAGTACATTCAGCATCACCAGACATTCTGCAATGACACATTCTGACATGCTACAAAGGGTCTGAGTGTTGTCAAAATGACACAGTTCCTGATTGGGAAGACTCCTATAGCCAGCTCCCATTTTCTCCACTTTCAACCGCAGCATTCTTCTTTTCAACTGTTCCATTTGCATTGCTTGTTTCCTCTAACACTACCACTAAACTTGACAGAGTTGTCTGAGGATCAAGCAGTTGCACAAGGGGTATGTCCACCTTTCGCTCGCAAAAGACACGGTTCTGAATTGTCATAGCTAACATAGAGTCTATGCCCAAAGATGAAAGTGGAGTATTCATGGTTAGCTCATCTGCGCTCACTCCCGTGAGGTCACTCACCAGTGAGGTGATGTAATCCTCAGATTTGAGAAAGGCAGTCTCTGGGACTTCAGTTTCCTCAGACGTATCAATCTTGTTCCTGAAATCTTCTGAAATAAGTGATATGAAGCGACTTTTGAGAGAAATAATCTGAGTAAAAACATGATGATACAAAGTTTGAAAGTTCAATTTGGCAACAGCTTGCTGCGGGTTGTTTATAAGTAAGGTCTTCCTGAGATAGTCATGAATTTCATGCACTTGCAGAACGTCTATGCCCTTGGACCCCAGAATGCTCTGAATGTGGTTTTGGTTGAGCAGGATGCCGAGGTTCAAAGCACCCCAGTTAATGGCCTGGCCTGAAAGCCCACAGTTCCTCCTGTAGAGGCAGAAGACATCCAGGAAAGAGTTTGCAGCTGCATAGTTTGTCTGGGTGGCATTGCCCAGAAAGGAAGTAACAGAAGAGTAGCACACAAAGTAGTCAAGCTCCTGGCCTCTGGTAGCCCAGTGAAGATTTAGGGTCCCTGCTACTTTTGGGCTCAGCACTTTGTGAAAGTCAGCCAGCTTCAGCACTTCAAGGTGGCCATCGTGTAAAGCAACAGCACTTTGGAATACCCCTTTGATCGGACTCCCCACAAAGGTGTTGGCAATGGACTGGAAAGCTTTCTCAACATCACTGGTCAAAGCCACGTCACACTGCACAGACACTACTTTGCTGCCTTTGTACTGCTGCTGCAAAGCCCTTAACTCTTCTTGCTTCTCACTGCTGGGGATTCTCCTGGAGAGTATTGCAATACACCCTCCTCCGTTCTCAGCTATGAACTTCACCGTTTCAAAGCCAAGTCCTGTGAGCCCCCCAGCTACTACATACACTGCGTTCTGCTTAAACAGCTGCTTCTGGGGCTCATACAAGGAGATATCTGAAAGCACATTGATGTCCTTCTGCCTTCTCAGGACAGCAAGGGGGACAGGAGTGCAGGTGAAATAGGACATCACAGAGTTTAGCCCTTCAAAGTTCTCCGTCTGCTGAAAAACAGAACCTGAGAGATTTCTAAACTGTTTCACATCCATGGAACTGATCCAGGCATGTACGGTCTTCTGCAATTCCTTTAGAGGTGCTTTCCGGAAAAGGCTGGCAACGGCCAGGATATGAAAGCTGATGTTTTCATGATCAATTTCGCTGACATTCTGGATACATTCAGACTGTTGACTGCCACACACAATCACCACATCTTTAAGCAAGTACATGTGGGCCAGATCCTCCTGAGACAGCCTGTTGACTGGAGGAAGAACAACAAGGGCACTGCACAGGTTGATATACTGGAACACGTTAGCAGTGGGCTTTGCAAGGACTGTTCTCCAACCCATCTCCTCTGCTGCTGCAGAAAGAACGTGGCACAAAACTGAGGATGGTTCTGTAGTAATAATACCCAATGTTCTGCCGTGTTTCCCTTTGGGTAACCTCTGAGTGAAGATTTCCCATGCAATGGTGAAGTATGACACACAAGGGACATTCTGGAGGAATGGGAACTTCCTTGCATTGAAACAAACTGTTCCTGGAATCTGAACTCTGGATGATGCAGCAGTGGGATAACATGAAACCACATGATCTCCCACTTTCACTTTTTTCACACCAATGCCTGTTGCAGTGACTGTGCCACTGAAATCAAGAGCTAGAAGCCTGTGTTTGCCTCCTGCTTGTGAGTTCCAATACAGTGTATTACCAAAGTTGCAGCTAGAAACACTAACAGGAAAATAATCTTCTGAGTGCAGACAAATTTTATCCACTTGAATTTCAACACTCTCTTTGTCAAGCTGAGTAGCAGCGCCAGTGGATAATTCCCCAGACAAGTCTTTCGCTGTGTATGGATCAGAAGTGTACAAAGTGAATGACTGTGATTTCTGGAGTGATCTTATAGGTTGGATGTAATCTGCATCTACAAAAGGTGTGCGTCTGATTTCAGATACATAAATTCTTCCCTGGCTGATGCAGACTTCTGGATAGTCCCCACCTTTGTATTTGACAAGAACATCTGCTAACACTGAGATGTCCAGGGAAGTGGAGGAGGTGAGGTCAATCAACTGAAATGTGATTTCTGGAACTTCAACAATACAAGTTCTGGTCATGCCGTACAATGCAAACCCACAGTTAAGGTGGTCTACGTATCTCTGTGTTGTTCTGTAGGTGATCACCCTGACGGAACAGCGGGATGTCTTCTCTCTTAGTGCCACCACCACCTGCCGATAGGCTTCGCAGCACTTTGCCAACTCATCTACTGCTTTCCTTGGGAAAGCTTCGTTTAACTTTTGGATTCCCCACAGGAAGAGGATTTCATCATAATCCTCAACCTCTGCTCTCATTTTATTCTGTGCATCACCTTCCACGAGGCATTCCCAGTCTTCATACATAATATATCTTGAAGCAGGATGCAAGTATTTTTTGAGCTGCTCAGCTATCCCAAATTTGTCTGCAAACACAAGGACTTTGGGCTTAAACCCCAGATGTCCAATTGTCTGTGAAAGAGAGACTTCTTTCCATTTGTTTTCAAACAGAAACTCATTGTCCCTGGAAGAAGATTCCTTCATGAAAGTGATGGCAACGCGCTTGAGCTCAGCCAAAACAGAGCCACGTTTGTCCACAAAGCATCCACAGACCTCAAGGCAGCTCCCAGTGGACTTGCTCATTCTCATGTATATCATCATTTCCTCCTCCAGCGGGCGAAACACCACCAGGCTGCCTATCCCTGAAGGAAAGCCTGCTCTGGACTGGAGTGTCCTTGAGGTCAGGACAGCGGTCATCTGCAGAAAACAGTCGAGCAGCACTGGGTGGATACAGAAGCTGTGCATGTCTCTGGCGGTCTCCTCATTCACCTTTATGCTTGTTATAGCTTCCTTTAGCTCCTGGCAATAATGCACATCACTGAGCTGCCTGAATATGAAGCCATACTGAAAGCCAACCTGAGACAGTGCTTCATAAACCTCCTCTCTGCTAATCACTGACCTGCATCTTCGATAGATGGCTTGGAGGGAGATGCTGCTTTCTTCCACCACACCTTCAAGCCCCTTGGCCACTTGGCCAGCAGCATAAACTGCGTTGGAGGAGGAGAGAACCTCAAAGGTCGTCATGGCTTTTTGCGGACTCAGCTTAATACTCAGCACTTGGGAATTCTGGGTCAAAACACATGGTGCAGAAAAACTGATACTCAGCTGGCAAGTGCTCAGAGGCACTTTAGGTTCTGAGCTGCTCATCACAGAGGCCAGACCAAGCTCCACATAGAAAGCACCGGGGACTAAGGCCACCCCATTGTTCTTGTGCTCATATAAGTACGGTGTCGCGTCCTGGGACACCAGGCAGCCAAACTGCCCATCGCCACTGTTTATGCCATAGATCAAAGGATGACTGGCACTGACACCACTTTGGTTTGCTTTTTGATGGATATCCAGGCAGGCCATGAGTTTTTGGCGATCAAATTGATATCGTGGAATGGCCACAGGAACACTTTGATACTCGTTATAAAAGTGTTGCCAGTTGGGATTAAATCCCAGTTCAAACAGATTTCCTGCCAGGGTGAAGAGCGTCTGATATTCTGCATCTGTTTGCAAAGAGGACAACACCTTTGTGCCTTTCCCTAGTGTTTCTTTTATGCTTCGCTGCAATGCTCGATGAGGACTTATTTCCACAAACACCACGTTTTCCCTGCCTCTGACTGCAGTTTGGATGGCTCGTGTGAAAGCAACAGGCTCGCGAGTATGCCGCGCCCAGAATTTTCCCCGAGCAAAGTCATTTTCAGATGAAGCCACCCCTGTCAGTGTTGAAATCACTTCTATTTCCCCCTTCCGCTTTTCTAAAGGCTCTATCTGCTCCTCAAGCTCCCCAAGTATCATATCCATGCTGGGGCTGTGGTATGCTGCTGGAACATTTAAAACATGAAGAAAGATGTTTCTCTGTCTGAAAGCTTCAGCTAACTCTCTCTGGACAGCTTCCACAGCCTCTACACTCCCAGACAAGGTGCAGGAAACGGGGCTGTTGAAAGCAGCAATGCACACCTTTCCCGAGTAGGGACGCAGGCATTCAGCAATCTCTTCAACAGGGATGTTTCCAACCACCAGCATCCTGCCGCTGGCAGTCTTTGCCTGCAGCCTGCTCCGGTGATAAATCACTTTGACTGCATCTGCCAGGGACAGGTACCCAGCAATATGTGCAGCAGCAACTTCCCCCACCGAGTGGCCAACAACAGCAACGGGCTTAATACCCCAGTGCTTCAGGAGGGAAGCTACAGCAACCTGCAGGGCAAACAGCAAGGGCTGAGAAAGCCTTGGATTCAACAAGTCCTTTGGGCTATGATTTCTTGCTGGCAGGAGACTGATGGCACCATACTGCTGAAAAAGGTCTTCTATTTCCTTACACTTGTCTCTGAACACTGGCTCTGAGCTCAGCAGTGCCTCACTGAACTCCTTCAGCATTACGCCGTTGCCACAGAACACAAACACCAGCTGTGGTTCCACTTTGGACGTGGCAGGTGCCGTGCTTGCTGCCAAATTAAGCTCTCGCTGCAAGTGTTGGAGGGAATTTGTGACAAACGCTTTTCGGTACCTGTAGTTGGCATGGCTTCTTCTGCAGGCAGATGTATAGGCCAGGCTTGGGAGAGTTACAGAGTTCCTTGTGCTCAGCTGCTCAGCTGTATCGGCCATTGTCATCTGAAGGGACTTAGGGGATGCTGCTGACAGCAGAACTAGCTCCAGGGGCTTCTTAAAGGCAGGGAGAGGCTCTGGCTGCTTCACCTGCCTGACTACAACATGAGCATTGGTTCCTCCAAATCCAAAGCAGTTGATGCCAGCTACTCTTCCATACTCACTGCATTCTTCCCAGGGCTCTACAGCTGTGGCAACAGCAAGGTTTAATTTCTCTGCATCGATGCTGCTCATCTCCTTTGAGTAATGCAAGGATGGAACAATCTTTCCATGATGCATCATCAGGAGCACTTTGATTAACCCGGCTGCTCCAGCAGCCGACTCTGTGTGCCCAATATTTCCTTTCACTGAACCGATTTTCAGAATGGGAACTCGGGAAGACCGGTTTTTGCTAATGACGCTACTCAGGCTCTCAGCTTCCGTAGGATCTCCAGCAGCAGTTCCTGTGCCATGGGCTTCAATGTACTGCACAACTGAGGGATCAACATGACTTTCATAAATGCTGCGCAGTAACTTCTCTTGCTCTATTTGAGACGGTCTTGTGATTGGAGTCGTGGACCTGCCATTCTGATTGACTGCACTGATGTTTATCACACCCCAGATTTTGCTGTAGTCTTCCTCTGCCTGTTCCATGAAAAGTTAAATTGTCTTTAATAAACTCATGCTTTCTCTGTAAAGAAGACAACAAAACACCACAACAAAGCCAAGAACAACCAGAATATGATGCTAGCTCTTAAATGTGAGATCGTTTTCTTATTAATAAATTGTAAAGAAATGCTTCATCAATCTTAAACTTGAATTGGAAAAACTTCTCTGGAATAGTCATTATTAGAGATGAAGACACAAAATTTGTGCAAGCAACCAGTCTTATTTTGGGCTGCTTCACAAGCAATTTTACCTTTTTCAGTGGTTTGAGGATAACAACACCACAGCCTTCTCCCCTTCCATAGCCATCTGCTTTTTTGGAGAAGGGTTTGCTTATGCCCTCTGGAGAGATCATTTTGGCTTTACTGAGAGATACAAAGGTGCGGGGATCGATTATGCAGTTCACCCCACCACAGATTGCTGCCTCACAGTCCCCTGGAGTCAAACAGAAACATAGTCATGGTGAGATGGTCCTGGTGATAGACAGAAACAGTAGCAATTCTGACAATTTCATTGTCCAGCACCTCTTCAGTCTCATTACCTGATTTAATGGCTCTCAAGGCATAGTGCAGAGCAAAAAGAAACGATGAACACGCAGTGTCGACAGTCAGAGACGGTCCAGTCAGATTAAATGTGAAAGAGACCCTGTTGGCAGCAATGCTCATTGCTGTTCCAGTACCATCATAATGATTTATTTCACTCACAGCTCTGCTGGTTATGATTTCGTAGTCTCGATTCATGAGACCTGGAAAACATCAGATACATGCCAAGTTAACCCAAGCCAACAATAGGTATGTACAGCTCTAAACCTGGAGGTGTGGTTTGGTTTTCAGTGTTATGATGAAACCACATGGCATCAGGGCTCCTGTCTTGAAGCTTTGCTCCAGGACAAAGTAAAGGCAGAAGTCACAGCAATTTCCCCTGGACCCAACTTACACGAAGATACCTAACACTGGAAATTCCTACCTGCCCAGGAAGAGACAGGCCTTTCCTGATGGCTTAGCTCATTGTATGATGCAGCTAAGCTCTGTGTAGCTTCCTGAGACCCCTGTATCTCAGTTTGAGACTGGCTGTTTTAGTTTAGCTATGAGAATATTTATCAACAAGTTACAAGAAGGGTAGTTCAGACATAAATGTACAAGACATTAGCTACAGTTTTTCAGATGTACCAAGTTAAAGGTCACAGCAGAAACTACATCCAATACCTTGTATTTATCTTTTTTTTCACTCTTGCAACAAGTAAGAAATAGAAAATAAGTAAAGGGACTGTGAGAGCAGTTGTGTCCTCTTTCTGGGAACACTACACTTGAAATATGGTGGATCCCCAAGTCCATGAGCACGTGTGGAAAGCGCAGTAGCTCTATTCAGACAGAAAGGAAGAGTGCCCTCAGTGGAAGGAGAGCCTCTCTCAGACTAAAAGGTAATCTACAGCATTTCCCCTACAGATACATCAGCCAAACTCCCCTAGAAAACTTCTTTTTAAAGAGACACAGATTACACCAGCAATAACGTGCTGTTACCCTACTATTGTCTTTTAAATATCTTTCAATAGCATACGGTATCATCTCCTCCGTAACTTTTCTGGTACTGACAAAGGCAGTTGGACAAGTGCACCTTGATACCATTCTAGTGTCCACAGGAGGATTTTATGCTGCCTTAAAAGGATATTAATCCCCAGAACACTTTAACCAAAGTAATACTGAAAAACTGCATATTGGGGAAAAAGCGTAGGCCTGTGTAGAAGCCCAGAAGATAAGGGGCTAATGTGTACAATGTGTCAAACACCAATTGCCAGATAGCCAGGGAGCCAGCCAAGAATTGTCAGTAATAACCAAGAATTGTTGAAGGAACAAGAGGAGGAGGGGGCCATGCAGAGGTAGGGTAGCACTTTTCTGGGATAAACACCCTTGTTCTGCTCCACACAGACACAATCACAGAATCATAGAATCAGTTAGATTGTGGAAGACCACTGAGATCATTGAGCCTACCCTGTGACCAAATACTACATTGTTGACTAGACAATGGCATGAAGTGCCACATCCAGTCTTTCCTCAAACACCTCCAGGGATGGTAACCCCATCAGCTCTCTGGGCAGCTGATTCTCATATCCAATCACCCTTTCTGTGAATAATTTCTACTTAATGTTCAACCTGAAATTCCCCTGGCACAGCCTGAGGCCTCTCATCCTATCTCCTGTTGCCTGTAAAAGAGGTTGATCCCCACATCACTGGACCCTCCTTTCAGGCAGTTGCAGAGAGCAATAAAATCACCCGTGAGCCTCCTCTTCTCAGGCTAAACACTCCCAGCTCCCTCAGCTGTTCCTCACAGGACTTGTGCTCCAGACCCTTCCCCAGCTCTGCTGCCTTTCTCTGGACTTACTCCAGCAGCTCCATGTCCCTCCTGAATTGAGAGGCCCAGAAGTGGACACAGGATTTGACTTGTGGCCTCGCCAGTGCCATATACAGGGGAAGCCACTGACCTGCTCCTGTGGTCACACTATTGCTGATACAGGCCAGGATGCCACTGGCCTTCTTGGCCACCTGGGCACACACTGGCTCATGTTCAGCTGCTGTCCACCAGCAGCAGCAGGTCCTTTTCCACTAGGCCACTTTCAGACCACTCTGCCCCCATCAACAAGCAAAAGACAGCAGCAGCGCAGAAGCAGGAATGAAGCATTGACCCGAGGTCAGTGCGGAGAGGGAGGGGATAAAGACCACCCAAGAACCCCGAAATCTCTGATGAATTTCCAAAAAGGTCTGAAAGAAGGGACTGGACATGATAATTAATTTGCACAGAAAGAGAGCAACCTCTCTTCAGGGCAGGGAAACCAACCTATAAAAAGGTACCCCCAACAAACCTGCGGGATCCTCCAAGACCATGGACATCCCATTGCCCACACCAACACTGGAACCAGGACTTGTGATCTCTTTTTCTCTCTTTCTTTCCCTCTTTCTCTCTCCCCTTCTTTAATTCATCTCTTCCTTTCTCTCTTTGCTTTGACCCCATCTCTTTATCCACAACCTACTGCCATATGTTGATGCACCAGGTCAGGGTCCAGCATTCCAATTTCCATGCCAAGTGTGCAATGAATCATTGAAACATTCCCTGCAGACCTGAGCAATTATGCATCTTGGGTGTTCCCTGCCCCTCAAGGGTGGAACATCACAGCCTGGCTTGGGAGTATCTTTCCCAAGAAGGGTTGGGTTGGGGAGGCAATTTTGACTGTTTCCTGCTTCAGTTCAGTGCCTGAACACAGCAAGAAGAGCACCAAAAAGAGATACAGCAATTGTACCATGAACTTCTAGAGCAGTCTGGTAATTCTTACCAAAAGTTACTGGTAGTGCCATAGCACGGTAGCCTTAGATCTCCATTCTAGATCCAGCCTAGATCCAGTGCTAGATAACATATTGAAAGGTTATGAAGGACTGCTCCAATCTTTGTGAGGTTCAAACACACTTGCATTGCCATGAAATTTTCATCTTACCAATAAAAACACCTGTTTTGGTGCCACTGACAGATTCTACAGGAACTCCTGCATCCTCCAGAGCTTTGTAGGTGCACTCTATCAGTAATTTCTGTTGCGGATCCATGCGTTCTGCTTCCATATTATTAATCCCAAACAGGTGGTTGTCAAATGAATTAAATCTGAAATACACAGACCAGAATAAAATACAACATATGTATATAAGAGGCATTTACAGACTCGCCATAAACATTTTTTTTTTGCAATTTCATAAAAAGCCAAGCAGTAACTTAAACTTGGTGTTTAGGCCACAGTTCCCATTTATGAAATTCAGAAGAAAACGTTTATAAGCCAAAGATGTTTTATGTCCCCCACAAAATACGTCATTTTATCAATGATTCTGCATTTCAGAGTTAAGTGCCCACTCCAACTCATTTTTATTCTCGTGCTTATTGCACTACTACCAACCGGATTCCTCAAACCACGAAATGTGCAAAATGAGACTCCCCTCTGCTGTAATGTGTAGCATCCCATGAACTCCCTCATCTCAGCTAATTCCCAAGGGCACTGCCTTGAGGAAAGACTCACCAGAGAGTTTAGTCCTCCTGTTGGTACAGACAAGACTCCACATGGATGGAGCTCTGTGTCACCCTCCTGGATTTCGCAATTCCCCCAGTTTCTCCTTTCCCTGTTTCCTCCCTGGTTGGGTACCCCGGTGGCTCCCCCTCTCCCCTGGAGACCAATCCTCTTTGCCCTGCCCTTGGCTCCACCTCCCGATCCCTAGCCCTTCTTGAGCTGCCCCGAACAGGTGGTTCTCCCTCTCTCATGCCTCGGTTTCCTTTCAGTATGGATCTGATAAACTCTCTGGAACATAACCTTGACAAAAGGGCCTTCTTGTCTCTGTCACTGAGCCAGCTGTGGTGAGTGTGGTGTGTGGGTCTGGCTGCATTGCCTGAATGCTAACCCTGCCAGTTTTTCCACAGGAGAGGTTTGTTGGGGACAGATAAAAGGCAGCAGCAGCCACCATCCAACTCCTGTATTCTTTAGTAATGTGGCCATAGCCAATAAGTTATAAACAAATACTGTTCTCTACATTGTTTTTAGCCAATACAGACCAATGCTTTACAATTTAAACCAAAAAGTACAGGATCAGCTCAGGTGTTTTCAAGAAATACCAATGCTTCTCTAAAAAGATATTCATAAATATTTTGTGTCTGTGTGTTTGTATTTAAAAGCATCTTCAAAACAGGCCCATGCTTACAAAAGACCAAGTCCAACTTTAATCTTGTATCCCAAGATCAGATTTATATGGCCTTCTATAATTTCTTGATTTCAGAGCAGGATTCAATATCTAACATGGGACTAAGCATTAAAGTAATTCTGGGTCCTATGACACAACTCTGCCAAGTATAAATTTCAGAAGACCATAAGATTTCTTCTGTGCGTGTCAACTTCTCCTTTGAATGAAGCTCTACAGCCTGAGGGTTTAAGGTGAATGTGGAATTCAAATAAAAGACACTTATTTTGACCTTACTGTAATTTGCTATACTTCACACTGCCACAGCCCCTGAGCAGCTGTACCCATAGTCTAAGGACTACAGAACTCAGTGGTGCAGCAGGGTAACACACTCACTCATCGAGAAGAGCAGCTCGTGTTGTACATATTTTTCCTGGCTTGTTATCATCTGCATCATACCACTCCTTGGCATTAAATCTCTCAGGGGGGATTTCTACAGTGCAGTTTTTGCCTTCCTCCAGGACCTTCCAGAAATTGTCAATTCCATCTCCTGTTGTACAAAGTTTTTAAAACAGATTGAGTGATGTGCTCCCCCTCCCCACGCAGACTCAGAAATGCACAATCAGCAACAAGGACCTCCCACACGTAAATCTAGGCTGCTCAAGCAGACTTGCCACAGAAAGAAGTGATCATTCTTTGTGAGAGGAAAATGAAAAAGCATGACTGATCCCCTCACTGTTTGTCTAAAAGCAAAGGAGCCCCACAAAATCCCTAACCACCTTCTCTCCCCATTTCCCTACCATCTCACTGCATCTCTTCTACCTGCTGTAATGAAGCAGGAAGCTTTCTTTGAGGAAAACCCAACCTGTTCATGTTACAGGCATTGCTGATAAGGATGTCCAACCCTTCATCTGTCCTGTCCCTATGGATGCAGATTCCTGTAACAATGCACAATCACCCAGCCAGTGAACACTCAGAAAGTTCAAGCTATCCCAGACCCATGCAGCTCATTTGTATGAGTTTCATGTGCAGCTCAATGCCCTGCCCACAGCCACCACTGAAGCTTCTTTTGTCTGTCTGTTTATCTGTCTATTTGCAAACATATTCAGCCTAAGCAGTTTTCACCACAGCACCACCTTTCAAAAAGATCCCACAAGCAGCAAAGCAACAAATTCAGCTAAGGGACAAACATGTTGGTTTCCTCCGTTTCAACATTAATAAAAGACTCTGCTTTTCAATGTTCACTCACAGCCTGCTTTGCTTTTACCCCAAACTTACCTCCAGGAAAGTTGCATCCTATTCCAACAATAGCAACTTCATCTGCAGTCTCCATCTCCATCTCCTGGGCTGCACCAGACAGAATTAGTCAGTCCAGTCCAACCATCATGTATTTACCATTGAATACATATTAGGTTAAAAGGTGAACTTCCCACAAACACACAAACCTGTTCAAGCCATAGTTAATCTGGAATGATCTGCTCTTGGTTGTGGTGACAAATGACACTGCCCACAAGTCACCAGAGCTCTGTACTGTATTTTTCCTTGTTTCTACTTTCAGAGGAAATTCCCTACGTAATTCCCCAAACTCTCTCATGCACAGACACTTCCTTTTTACTTTTAACCTCTGTGAACAAAAGGTGAATCTTTTCAATGAATTAGATGGCCAAGACAAGAATTCCCTTTGAGGTCAAATTAAATACCCCAGGATAGAGTTGACAGATGATTTCTTTTTCCTTGATTCTGAGAAAGGAACTTGTCAGATGAGAATCAGTTCAATTGAACTCATCAGAACTCTCTAGGATGCCCAGCTCTGAGCCCTGCACTCCTCCTGGACTTCCTTCAACCCACAAAGAGGAGAAGATTCCTCAAGAAAAGTTTTGTGGGGGATTCTCAGCAGTGGGGAGAGTTTTCCATTCCAGGGATAGCCCAGCAGGTCCCAAAGAGCCTTTCTCAGTCACTGACTGACAGTAGTGAAGCAGAGATGAGGCTGTTTCACAGCCCCACACATCACTCAGACTTATCATTAATTGGAGGTTTGCTTTGAAAGGTGAAATTAGGAATTACTGCTCAGATTCACACGTCGAAAATATTACTTTTAGGTTCCATTAAGAACAGAAAAAGACAGAAAAAGTTAAAAGGTCATCTAGCAAAAATAAGGAGGTCAGAATCTGGCTTTCTAGGAAAAAATTCTATTTTACCAATAATGTAAATTCAAAATTGTCACAGCAAATTTAAATTCTTTTATACTTGTGTATGTCTATGATTCTATGATTTCTTATTTTAATGTAACTGCTAAACTAAAGCTGCAAAGCCCAACAAAATCTTTTATCACAAAAGTACTTTTAAGCATTTTTCCTAAGTTAGCACTTAAATAGCAAATAATAGAAAATTAAGGACCTTCCAATCATAACATAACACATATCTTTGGTATCTCTAGAGCTATCTTGTGATCTGTGTAATTCTTACCTTATATCATCCCAGTGGGGTGGATCAATAGGCTGTCTGTGGAAGTCGTTTATATAGGATTCTGTGTGGTTTCTTTTTTTAAATGGGCATGCTAGAATGTTAACGCCTTTCAAAGGAAAAATGAAAATGAGTCATGTGATTAGTCAGTAAACTCGACTAAAGTTCAAAACTAATTCCCTGAAGTAGTAAATTCTTGATGTCATAAGTTTTCACACCAAAACAGTAGTTAAACCTCTGTCTCATTTAACTTTTTACAGTTAGCAAAACAGTCAATCTGAGATATCTTGCCATGAAATGGCTCATAAAATCTTTATGATCCTAGGACTATGATTTAAAAGACTGTGTCTTTAAAGTGACAACTCAGTTTGGTTTACTCTTAATATCAATAAATATGAACTAGTGTTAAAGCCCTATCTATTTGTTGGAGGCATCATTTGTGAAAATGAAAAATAAACTCTCTACAAACTTAAAACCCAAGTCTCATGTTTGATTCCACAGCTGTTTTCTTTTACTGAGTGCATTCATTTAAATGTAAAGGCACAAAAGCCTTGTCAAAAGACAAAAATTCCCCAAATATTTCTGAGTCTACCACAATATTAAAGCCAGTATTGAACTTCCTTTCTAAAAACTGCCATCTCCTTAAAAGCCAAACAACACTGGAATATCTAGAAATAACCTCTGAAGGGAACAAGTCCAGTAGTCACTGCTAGATCCCTTTTTCATTCTCCCTCATCTGAATTCATCCCAACCACCTAAACTCATCTTTTTCCTCTTCTGACTTTGTAATGGAAACACAGGGTTACATTCATTTATGGTTAAAGTTTTCCTTGATGGTGGGACCCAACTCTTTCCACAAAGAAAGCAAAAAAGCATTGTGCTGAGAATAAACAGTTTATTCTGCCACCAAGAAGCTTCATAACCTGCTCTGAAAAGTTTTAAATTCTGCTCTCTATTTCATAGCTGAATATCTCAGTCACACACCTTTCTGAATTCTGAAGTTGTTGGGAGTTATTTAATGATTTTTTAAACTTAATTAGCACACTTCCTTGGTATCATTATGAGGATTATTAACAAGGTGGCTAGTCTGAAAGTGACTTGAGAATCTCCATAGTTTACTCATCTCTGAAGAGCACTCTTGTTAGTACTGGTACCATTAACATTCCCTGGCAGAACAGAATATGGATTCATCAAGTGAACCAAGAATGCACTGTGGAACCTCTGTTACAGTTTCACAGTCAGCATCTGAAAGCAATGGTTGCTAAGCCATATTTTGAGGTATTGGTTAAGTATTGGTAGAATATTGAAGTGAATCCTGCACATCTGTGGCCATTAATTTCAATGCAAGTTAAACCAATCTGAACCCCAGCGATCCAAACACAATATAAACAATGGGAACACTAGCGCAGGACTAAGAAAGAGCTGTTCCTACCATTGGTTCTGAACATTTTTGTTTACAGTTTAGCAGTGTGTTGCCTGAGTGCTGATGACTTGCACTAGTCTCATCATAGTTGGAATATATTAAAAAGCACAAATGCTTGCCCAATCCTTTTGAGCAATGACAGAAACAGAAGTAGGAACTAAGTGTGGAAGCACATGTAGCAATAATGGATTGGGTCTGTTCCCAACATAGGCAATCTATTTATAACTGAATTACGTGTCAATTTGTCATCAAGCTGCTTGTTGATTTGTCGTACATTTCATCTAAATTTAAAAGTAAAAAGCTGAAAAGGGAAACAAAGACCTGTCATATGGGAGGCACAACACTTGTTTGGTCTCCCATGCCATTGCAGTGTTCACGTCTGAATGAAACCTTTGGTTTCTTATATCCAGACCTATGTCTGATAATTCCAAAAAGAAAAATAAAATATATGTGTATTTCCCCAAACAATTACATCCAACTGAGACTCAAATACAGGAAAAGAGCTATTTATTTGCCTAGTCTTCATTATTTCAATCAAGTTTTTACTGTCTTCTGGCAGGAAAACATGCATGAGTGAAGTATCTGTGGGACTGCATGTCTTTCAAAGACAACATGGACAAAAAATTTTGAATGCTTTTTAATTCAAAGTAGATATTAAAACTAAAAGACTTGTGGGTTCCCTGTTTCCATCAGGACACAAGAAGGATTACTACACAAATCACTAGATATTATTTCTTCACTGAGCAGTGCTCTGACAAGATAGGAGGTTGTGACGCAAATATGTCATTCTGCATTATCAGGAAAACCTAGTAAGAAAAGGCACTGGCTCTTGGGCAAAACAATTTCCAATCAGTCAAATCTCAAAATTAGCTTTATATATAATTATAATTAATAATAATTAATTCATGTGTCATTGAATAAGAGAGCAGTTTTTATCTTTTTCATTCTACAGGTATGAAGGTTTCCAGTACACTTATTATCACTGTTGTTGTTATTGTTATCGAAGTTTTAATAACACCAAGCACAGCAGGGTTCTGCTGTGCCAGGAGCTAAAGTAATCCATAGGGAGAAAAAGGACCCCACCACAAAGACCAATATGTGTGACAACCCCTAGTTCTTTTTATCAGCTCTGCACTATGGGGCTACTCAGGAGGAACAGAAGTAAAAGAAAGAGCAGCTTCTGGCCTCTAAATTATTTTTCTTGGAATTTTTTTCCACTTCAATAGTAATCTCATGTACGATTACAAAACCAAACTTTTTGTATGACAGTAAATGATGTAAAGCTGTCAGCATGCATTTGCTGAAAGCCTGAAACAATATCCAGGCCCTGCCTCATTCAGACCAACTGTGGATAGTGCGGTGCCACTGCTAATAGTTTAAGCATGGACAGAATCAACTACTTTCCTTCCTGATGTTTGCAAAATTTTCCTAAAATTTAAATGATAAAGAAAGGATGGAGCATAAGAGGATTTCTATTAAATTCCTGGAGGCGGAATCTGGAATCTGCATGCCTTGTGTAAACTCTGAACATTGCTGAGACATGGATAGGGTTCATCCCATTTGACCTGAGCTATACAAGTGTTATGCACATAGTCTATGGTAACCATCTAGTTTTCTTCTCCAAAGACAACAGAGAAAAACCTACAGGGGGAAAATCAGATCAATTTAGAGAGTTAAAGTTATACAAAACCACTTTCACTGGCAAATGCAGTAGAATAATAATTTCCCTATACCTATTCAACATTCGTTTTTGTGTATGCAGGGATGACATTAATTCTTTTTTCTATACACTTAATCTGAGATGTGAAATAAGATTATTATCTAACAGGACTCCCAGTTTCGTTTCCAGAATTGCAGCTTCTCAGAAGGAAATACCACATCCTGTCAAATCCCCTCTTTCTCGATTCCTGATACATGACATTGCATTCAGCTATCTCAAAAAGTTCCCCTGAAAATTCGACTATTGAGTAACTGTATCTGGTATCAAGACTTACATTTAGATGTTTAAGATGTTATTTTAAAAGAAAAAGATGGAACATAACTGGGCATAAATAGGTATACCAAAAATAAAAAAGGTAGAACTAGCCTTGAGCCATGTGTAGTCTTTATAGTAAATACAAACAAACATTTCTCATAGTATCACAGAATACCAGGTTGGAAGCAACCTTAAGGACCATCTGCTGCAATCTTTTTTATAAAAAGCAAAAAATCACCAGATGGCCCAGCACCCTCTCCAGCTGAATCTTAAAAGTGTCAAAATCAGGGAATTCCACTTCCCTGGTGAGATTATTCCAATGACTGGTTGTTCTTGTGAAAAATGTTCATCTTCTGTCCAACTAGAATCTCAATTGCTGTAGTTGACCTCTACATATTCTGGTTTTCCTTATCATACAGCATGACTCATTTTCCTCTTCATCCCTGTCTGTCTTTACGAAACAGTCTATTGCCATCCATCGTAATTCTTCAGTCATGCGAGTTGTCCCACCATGGTTCAGTTATTCCTGTGATATCATAACTTTCTGACTGATGCACAAAGTTCCAGTTCCTCCTGTTTGTTCCTCAGACACCATGCACTGATCAACACACACTTGATGTGTCAGGTGGCTGCCTTCTGGTTCTGTCTGGCTAGGCAAATAAGGAAAATTTGTCACTACTCTGTTGTCCTGACTTATTCCAGTTAGTTGCAATGGTGTGAGTGCTGCCACTTTGGATCCCCCTACCAAGAGTCCTCTTGTTTAAAGCCAAGCTCACTAAGTTGTCCAGCCTGATACTGAAGACCGCCCTTCCACTTCCAGAGAGGTGGATTCCATCCCTCCTGAATAGGCCACTGTCATCAAAGAATATTCTGTTCTCGGGCCAGCAGATGAGTGCCTCAATACCCCTTAACAGTGGTTCACCCACTACAAGCATTTGTCATTTCCTTCTGTGGCATCCACTGCCTGCTGCTGGTAGTTTCTCCTTGCAGACCTTGTTCATGGGTGTCTACAGCAGTTAAAGCTTCATATCTGTTTTGGTTGCAATGCTGGAGGGTGGGAAATGAAGCAGAGTCAGGGTTTTGTGGGTCACAAGGTCAAAGATGTCACATTCTCTGTGTTGTCTGCTATGGGTGTATGGTTCTGAAAACACTTATCTCAGTCTCTCTAGTACTGCACAGCCTTTTAACTGTTTCCTGCAACTCAGCCAGCTGATGCTGTTGCACACGCACATCTTTTGCAGACATATACCTTTTCTCCAGGAGAAGAGTGTGGTCACTCATTGCAACCTACAGCTTCTACTGAAGTCTCCTTTCTTACCAGTCCTAGCTGCATGGAAGCCGCAAACATCTCAGAGGCTTTTGCTGTAGAATCACTGGGTTCCTATCTGAGGCATGTGCCCACCATTATCCAGAGACTTAGAGCACTTCCCTGGGCTGTGGGCCCACAGGCAGGGTGCACAGCCCTTCTCACGAGCCCTTTTGTGCAAACGGCTGCACTCTCTCAACCCCCATTTGCCCTCTCGATCCCCATCTGCCCATCCTGGTCACATTGCTCCCCAGGGCCATTTCAGTCTCCCACAGTTGCTCCTGGCAAGGCCTGAACTGCAGAAGCCTCTCTCATGAGAGCTACTGGCTGCAGGCAGGAGCTCCCTGCCCTGCCTTGGGTGTCCCTGACACCAGGAACCCCCTGTGCCCTTTGATCTATGCTCAGCCATGCACCTTACCATAGCCACCCCTGCATGCCTCACTGACTTCCCTTAATATTCAAGAGCAGATAATTTATACTTTTCTCCAGTATTAAATTACTGAATAATTAAGAACTTCAATGGAAAAATAAATGGTGTACATTTTAATCTAGCCTGCAACCAAAACAATTATAAGTAAGGCAGAAGTTCTGTATTTGACAGCTGATAAATTACAGCCTGAGGCCTCAAGTAACAACTCAATCAGCTCAAAACTGCTCCTTTAAGAAGAGCTAGTTTTCTTCCTAGTCCCTATAAACCTGTTAGCAGCCCTCAACTTGAGAGTGTGTATCAGCCTTTGTAGATTGACAGGCTGTTATAGGATTACAGACAGCAAACAAGTTTTCACAGAAATTGCATCTTCTGGCAATTCACAGGGGTCTTATGCAAGTGGTGAGACAACCATAGAACTCTGTTTAAATATACATAGGTGTTACTGAAGGGAGCCTCTAGCTGGCCAAATGTACAGGTTACTTTGTCACTCTTGTAGGCAGCAATAACGTATTTAACTATTTTAATAAGCTTCACATACATTGACACACAACACATGCACACCTTCCAAACATATACCAGGCCACGAAGTGCAAATGGCTAATGTTAGCCAACAGAGAGATAAGTAAAGTCAAAGGAATGAAATAATCCTTGCTAAAGACAAAGGAATTTAAAAATCCTGGCAGGATCTCAGATTTACAAAGTAAACACATTCATTTTCACAGTGAAAAAAAGCAGTCAACATACACCTGGTCATGCAGATAAGCACTGCACTGTAGAGGTACCTCTGGGACTAAGAAGTGGGCTTCTTAGACTAAAAAACAGAGCTTCTCACTAACAAAAGTATTCCTAAGATGTAATATGTGTTGTAGGCTCCTAGCAAAGTAAACTTGGATCCATCTCAGACATTTGCAGTTCAGGGTACAGTTCTGGTATTTATTAATAATTCTTTACAGTACAATCACCAACACAGGGAATAACAGGTGAACAGAAGCCCAGGAGAAAGACTATCAGCGACTCTTCTGTCCACCTGTGTGCTTGCTTCCCTGCAGGCACAACTAATCAGCATGTCAACAAAAGTTGTTTTCGAAAACTTGGAAACTTGGAAATGCAAATCACAGAATGGTTTGTGTTGGAAGGGACCTACAGAGATCATATGATTCAACTCCCCTGTTCAAGCAGGAACTAAAAACTTGTCAACAGAGTTCTGTGAAAACTGGAAAGTTGAAGTGAGGCTCCAAAACACATTAGTAATGGAAGTAGAAAAAAATTACTAAATAAGTGAAAGTGTGGTGTAGATGCCAGCATGAAATGGTACCCTTTGTTTTCTGTACTCCATGCTGCACTCCAACAAAGATTATTTTTGTTCTCTGATTAAAGTCATCTTACAAAACATGTTCATCTACCACTGTCAGCAGGAAGACAATATGGACTATATCCAAAAAATGATTTCAAAAGCTACCTCAGGATTTCAGTAAGTGTTTGGAAGTTAACAGACAAATTTAATTAAAAATAAAACCAAACCAACAAAAAAGACCCCCAAACTTGCTCACTCAGAAGACCAGCATGTGAACTGATCAGATACCTCTATCTTCAGCTTAGAAGGTCCCTGAACTCCTGTTGTTGCCATCCTGTTCACACCCAATAGTTCTGTGTGCTGAAAAAGTAAGCATCCTGCTCTAGCAAGCCTATGAGATTCCAGAGACACACTAGGCACTCCTATGAATTCAATCTGGTCTAACAGGCCCACAGCACAACCAACACATGTAGTTTATTTCAAAACATAGCACTGATGGCATTAATTTCATTTAGCTTTGTGGGCACTGAAAATGGTGACACGTTTTCAGCCTTTAGCCAGAGCTAATAAATTGCTCATCATAATGAGGTTCTCCGTGATCTACACACCTAATCATTAGTGAATCACCAGGAAGACTTTGAACCATCTACACGGAATTATTTTGCTAGTGGAGAGAGTCGTTGTTTCAGATAAAACCCTTGGTCTTGATTCGGAAGCAGAATCAGCCATTTTCACCTCCCAAATGAGCTCCCTAGCTGCAAGGCTGCAGAGCCAAGCTCCATTGTACTTGCCCACTTGGCACCCTCTTTAACATCCTCATGCAGCCACCCAGCTAAAGGCTCAACCCAGGCTCAACCCTTCCTGAACAGTGGCTGTAGGCAATAAGAGGCTATTGAAGAAGTTGGCACCTCTTTACCTGGTTGCTACTCAGTTCTTTTTTATTCCAGGTACACAAAATTACCAATCTGCAGCCTGTAAAACATGGGATGATCAATCCCGGCCAGAGTGGTAATTTCCTGGTTTTTACTGGTAGTAGAGCTTCTTCCCACTCTTTAACCTCTGCATTTCTCGTTGTTCCGCCTCCTGAGTCTCCCATTTCCTCATCCCACTGGGGGATTACGGCCACCTACCTTTGGCTTCTGGATTCACTATAAAATCTGTAAGCCTATCAGCTAAGTGGGTGTCCACCATCAAAGTCTTAAAGTCTTACCCACCAAATGAGTTTATCCTTTCTGGCTACAGTCTTCCTTGTAAATCCACAGCTGATTTCTTCTGGAGGCTGTAGAAAAGCTTCCAAGTGTCAAGCGAGATGACATTTCTTGACAACAAGGTTGCCAACAACCTATGTTATAGAAAATTAGCCTAAAAAGACCCATGAACTAATCTTCATCTTCCACATATTTTCTCAAATGCCAACAAAACCCAAAAAAAAAAAACCAACACAAAACAAAACAAAACAATAAAAGCCAAACAAAAAAACCCAAAACAAGCGATGAACCAAAAGAAGATCCAAATCAGAGACAGGTAATATGCTCCAAATGAAAGCATAAAGAATATGATGCGCACTTGACCCAATTATCCTGTAGCAGATAATTACCCTGCTTATTCCTGAGCAGGGCACTCCCTACCAGGATTATGTTCTCTTGTTTATTTTCCATGAAAAAAACTCTTCTCTCCGACAGCAATCACAAAACAGAGGAAGGAAGACAGGTAAGTACTGATGTTCAAGGAGCCTTTGGGAGAGGAACAGCAGTGTTCTGCTGTGCCAAAAATAATTGCTCCTTTGGTCTGCCTCTCTGCAAGAGGTTCTGTTCCACATCAACTAATAGTCCTCCCAATAAGGAAGAATGGATTGGTTTCTTGGTCTTTTGCTTACTGATTTTTTTAACTCAAGCCATTCCCATTAAGCAAGAGATCTCAAAGTAATTTGAAATACAATAGTTTGGGTTGGAAGGAACCTTTAAAAATCATGTAGTCAAAGCCCCCTACAATACGATCTCTTCAACTAAACCAGGTTGCTGAAAGCCCTGTCCAACCTGATCTTGAATGTTTCCAAGGATGGAGCACCTAACACCCCTCTGGGCAACCTGTTCCTGTGTTTCACCACTCTCATTATAAAATATTTCTTCCTTATATCTACTGTGAATTTACCCTCTTTTATTTTAAAACTATGAGATCTTGAGATCTTGTCCTATTACTACAGACACTATTAAAAAATCTGTCCCAATCTTGCTTATAAGCTTCCTTTAAGTATTGAAAGGACTTCCTGCAGTGTGTTCTTCTCTAGCCTGAACAACCCCAGCTTTCTCAGAGCTGTTTCATTGCTTTGATCTTTTTTGTGGCTTTCCTATGTACCCCTCCAATAGGTCCATGTCTCTCCTGTGCTGAGGACTCCAGAGATGAATGCAGTATTCCAGGACAGTATCACAGATTAAGTGACGCACTTCACCTGTAAGAGAGAAGGAGCAATATGTTTATTGAAATAAACAAGCAATTTAACAAAGTCTGATAGTAAATGTGACAGTGGTTTCACAAGATTTAATTCAAGGTGCATTTGATTTTTACTGCATAAAGGTCAGAGTCAGATAAAACTGTCAAGGACAGCCTCCTGTTGAGTCACGAGGTTCAGAAAAAAACCACTGCTTTGTAAACTGCTTTCCGAGGGGAATTTAGATGGATGCAGACTTTGTCTCAGACTAGGTCAGTGGATTATGCCTCAAGGATAACCTGTGCACAATCAATCCTTTATATCACTCAGCTATGATTTCAAAGTTTAGCATGCTATTAATAACTTACCAAGAATCTGTTACAGTAAGAAGTCTCTCAGCCATAAGGAGTAGACCTGAGAGGTGTTCCTGCTCAAGGGGAGATCCTGGCATGCAATTCACTCCCATGCAGGACAGCTCAGTGGGCCCAGGCTGTTCATTATTCATAGAATAAGAAGATTGACTTACTGTCATACTTACATGCCAGATGTATTTTGGGTTGTTGCACGCTCAACTAGCCCTGAGCTGTTGGCAAAACTAACTGCCCTTACTTGTTGAGCAAGATTTAGGGCCCTTAGCTATTGTGTTGCTATCTGTAAGTCAGACACAGCCATCACAACCACCACTGGTGGCTCTTTCTTAAGCAGAGGAAGGCAGGGTGGGGACCACAGTGTCACAATGGTGTCCTACAAGAGGAAAGCAGAGGGGCAGAATCACCTTCCTCGACCTACTGGCACACATCTTTTGATGCAGCCCAGGATGCAGTTGTCTTTCTGGGCTGTGAGTGCATTGCTGGTTAAGTCCAGCTGCTCATCCACCAGTGTATCCCAAAGCTGTCTCAGCAGGGCTGCTCTCATTCTCTTCATCCCGCAGCCTGTATTGGTACCAGAGATTGTTCCAACCCAGGCAGAGAACCTTGTACTTGGCCTTGTTGACCCTCATGAGATTCCCATGGAACAACTTCACGATCTTGTCCAGCTCCCTCTGGATGGCATCCTGTCTTTCGGGGCTGCCAACCACACCACTGAGCTTGGTGTAATCTACAAATTTGCTGAGGGTGCACTCAACCCCATTGTCTATGCCATTGATAAAGGTACTAAATACTACTGATTCCAATTTGGAAGCCTGATGACATCACTGATCACTAATCTCCATTTGGATATTGAACCATTCAGCACTAGTCTCTGGTTGTGGAAATCTGGCTCTTCCTAAAAATTTGTTTTGGCAACCCTGTAGCTTTAGAATGAGCCAGAAGAAACTGAAGAGCTGATCTTTTGCTTTACTGACAGAAAAGTTCTTAAGAAGACATTATTCTTCTAAACAGACCTCATGGAAATGGCAGACAAGCACATGAACTGCAAATTTACATATTAATCTGGCACACATAAATTGAAGCCTCTTTACCTAGAACTGCCCACCCACTCTAGATGGTGACAGTATAAGGATCTGCTTACATGGGAGATGAGTGTCTAAGGAAGTGCCTTTAACAGTTTATGGAGACATGGTGTGCTGGTTTGGGCTGGGATAGTTAACTGTCTTCACACTGGCTGACATGGGGTTGTGTTTTGGATTTGTGCTGAGCAGAGTTGATAATACAGAGATGTTTTTGTTATTGCTGAACAGGGCTTACACAGAGCCAAGGCCTTTCCTGCTTTTTGTACCACCACTCTGACAAGGAAGTTGGGGGTGGGAGGCTGGGAGTAGACACAGCCAGAACAAGTGACCCAAAGTAACCAAAGGGATTATCCATACCATATGACATCATGCTTAGTTTATCAAGCTGGGGAGAAAAACGAAGAAGGGGTGGGAGAGCCACAACACATTTGGCCTTTGTCTTCCCAAGTAACTATTGCACATGATGAAGCCCTGCTCTCCTGGAGATGGCTGAACACACCTAACTGCCAGTGGGAAGCAGTGAATTAATTCCCTGCTCTGCTAGTTTTCACAGCTTTTGCTTTCCCTATTAAACTGTCTTTATCTCAGCCCATGAGTTTTCTACCTTTTATCCTTCTAATTCTCTTTCCTAATCCTGCAGGTGAGGGAGCGAGTGAGTGAGTGGCTGCCTGGGGCTTGGTGCTGAGTGTGGTTAAACCATGATAGTCCTTGTTTGGTGCCCAACATGGGGCTTGAAGGGTTTGAGACAATGACAGACCTGACTGGGATGTGCTAGACTGAACTTATATCTGTTAGTGCTGTTTAGCTGGTAATGTGTGGGCACCTGTGCTCGCCATGGGGCTCACTTTTCTGACTGCATGTTAGAGCCTAGTGCTAGTTAGTGACTGTTTTTCGCTTTCGCTGCTTGCTGTAGTTCTCTGCTGCTTCTCACCTTATTGAGTTGTGCCTGGGAACATCTTGGTAACAGCCATGGTGATGTTCTTGGGCTGGCAGGTGGCCTGGGTGCTCCTGCTGTTTTTGTGCTGCTGCACTAGATAAGCTGGAACATTGGTCTGAACCTGAGCTGAAGCTCAGAGGGAGCAAGCAGCTGCGTGGTGCTTGGTTGCTGGCTGGGGTTAAACCACGACATCTGGTCAATTAAGGCAATGGAGCACTGAAGAGAGCTGGCTGATGGACCAGTGCAAGTGGTCACTGCACTCCCACTCCAAGTGGATGCAATGAACATGAGGAATGGCTGGGAAAGGAAGGAAAAAGACTCTTTCAGTTAGAGGATAATTCCATCCGAGAAAAGTAAAGGGAAAGGAAGGCAGCCAGCATTACATTTGTGTTTTACAATCAGTAATCTGAGAGCATTGCTAACTGAACAGGAGTGATTTCCCTGGACGGTATTCCAGGAGCTGACCAGTGAGGAAAAAGAAAGATAAAGGTACCAGGGGAACACCAAGGTGGGATCAGGATGCACTCTGGTTCATTTATGAAAAGTAATATTTAATATGGCTGTCAGTACTCAGGGATCAAAAGGGCTTTTTTCTAAGGATATGAAGTCTCCATGTGACATGTCAGCATTCTAAGAAACACACTGCCAAGCTGACAGGAATTCAAGAAGCTGAAATTCTCTAGAGGGTTCTGCTATATTGTATGTAAAGCAGGTACTGACATATCTGCAAATATTCTGGCTCACAAAATGAAGTTTAAAACCACATGTTGATAAAAAATACAGGCACAGATAGAGCCAGACAAGCAAACTTCCATGTTTGCACGGGCAACAGAAGAAGGTATTACCCTGACAAGCACACCCATAATAAATAGATAGATGCCAGGAGAGACTGGATTAACCTGACAAGGAGACATCTTCTCTAATATCCTGTTGGCACAGACACACTGTGGAGCAGAAGGGCAGTGGTTACATTAGTTGTGTGTTTGGCGAAAAATTTCCTTGTCAGGGAAGCATAAAATTTCCTTCCTGTAAATGAAATGGGTAGGGATTTGAAAGATCATCCTCTCCATGGATAACAGAATAAATGCTCACATTAGCCCCTGCAATATCTTTGTTGTGTTTCTGTGCTCTAATAAATTAGAGTTCAGTTCATATTTAGTATCAGTATTCTCTGATATATAAATAGACAAAATTATAAAGTAGTGTTTAAAATAAAATCTACCAAAAAATTTCAAGCAGCCATTGCCTGACCAAAGCAGGAGTAAAAGAGAGGCATTGTAGTTTTACGCTGTTTTTCTCCATAAATAATGTGCACTTACAGTTCCTGAATGACTGACCATTTTATGAGGAAACTTATATGCAAAAAAAGCAGACTACAAAGATAACACACCCTAGTAATAACAACTGATCAAAGAGGCAAACAATTTGCAGTTCTCAGGGAAGCAAGTTGGGAAATAATTCATGTACATTAAGGAAAGTGAAATGTTACGGACCCTTTATAAGGATGTACAAGTAGGAAAGTTGATTAGGTTCTTTGGTAGAATGATGTTCACGTTACATCATATCATCACTTTCCAGGGTTTTATGCAGTCTTCTTGGGAAACCTCATGATTATGAAATCATTGTGGAGACAGGAATTTTTCTTTAAGTCAGCTTGGAAAGAAATATTCCCCAGAATTAAAGTAACAAAATCTGGCAGCGCACCTTGCCTTTCTGATATCCTACACTGATACGCTGAAATTCTGTTCATCATGATAATGTTCAATTGAAACGGTCAGTTTCTATCCACAGTATCACCCAGACAGTTAAAACACTTAGGCACCTTCATTCTTCCCAAAAACAAAAATGAAAAATCAAATTAATGCAGTCTCATCATGCAGCAGAGGAACCACTCATCCTGCCAGCACCCAGCATGTGGCAATTTGACAGTGTCACTGTGTGCTTCCAAAGCAAAGGAAAAGCAGCTCCTCAACACAAATAAACATCTGTTAATTCTGGGTCCTGGTGCCAGAATACCTTCTGAGGTTTCTTTGGAATCTTATATTCTAGACAGACAAGCCACCCTAGAGGAAACCAGGAATTCACCTCCCATTCTGCTGTCCCCATCACCCGGCCACCCCCATCATTCCTTTCTGGGCATTTTCCTGAAGGCCAAGGAAAATGTGATCCTGTCTTGCATGCTGGCTGGTGAAGGCACAGAGGGCACACATCTCCCACTGGCAGCCCCCAGCTGACAATGAAACTGCTCCCTTTGGACACAGGGCTTTGAGGCGCTGCATTTCTCACATGCATGGAATAATAGGATAGCATAGCACTGCGTAGGATGTAATTTCTCTGTCAGGTGCTGTGGGGGGCACTGTAAACATCAAGTCTGTCAAATTTCCTTTAGAAATGGCACTGGCATAAGTATGCTGCATCATGGTTGAAGAAATGGGATAGAAGACTTCTTGATGTCACTTTGTTGTACCCCAGTGTCCAGCGTGTCTCGCATAATTTGCAAAGCACTTTCGAAGGGCAGATTGGATGCATTTGAAAATGCCCCTCTGTCCTAGCATTCAAAGAGAGGGTCAGAAATAAGCCATCCATGCTCTGAGAACTTGGAACTACAAACGTCCATTCCTGATCTAAGAACACAGCTCTGTATTTTGAAGTTACAATACAACGTGCTTTCTGAGACTCGGTTGTGTTGCACTTCACCAGAGTCTACCACTGAGCTCAAAGACTTTGTGAAAATAGACAAACAAGACAAATTCAGTCCTTAGCTTCTTGGGAGCTGTACTGGTGTTCACAGCTTATTTCTAGACAACCTCTATAGAAAGAATCAAACCAAGACCTTTTTACAGTGAGGATTCTCAGGTACTGGAACAGGTTACCCAGACAAGTTGTAGAGCATCCATCACTGAAGATATTCAAAACTGGACTGGATAATGTCCTGAGCAACTTGCTCTAGTTGACCCTTCAGAAGGGCAGGGTAGACTAGATCTCTAGACAGCTCTCCAACAGAAACTATTCTGGGAAATTTATTTTGCTTTACAATTAATTATGACATTTTGATTTCCTGCTTTTTCATGAAAGCAGACAGCTAAGAAATGAAAAGTAGCTGAAGACCAGTATTAACATAACTTGAAATTATGCATGGAAGAACTGTCATTTCTCCTGTGTAAACTAAATATTCTAAACAATAGAACATACAAGCTAGAATTCCCGACGAGGTTTTCAAGAAATTGGGAAAAGTTATATGAAATGCTATCTCATGGCATTTTATTTCAAATAACATGATTGCAAAAGATCTTTGCAGTTGTATAAGGAAATTACTTTAGGCTAAAGGGATTTATTGAAAGGACAAAAATCACAAAGATATTTTCAACCTATGAAACAGAGCAGATAGGGATTTTCATTAATGTATGCTTGGAAACAAATACACATGGAGGTGAGGAACTAAAAAATGCTAAGTTTGTTGAATCTCTTCCTCCTTATTTCATAAGAATTTACACGTAACAGTTTTATTTTAAGACTACATGCAGCACCCAGACAACTAAGCATGAGTTTGCAGTGTATGAACATGAGTCAACAACACAACCTTGTGGTGGTGACAGCCAACCACATTGGGGGCTGCATCAGCAAGAGCGTAGCCAGCACTTCAAAGGAAGTAATTCTCTTCCTCCATTCAGCACAAGACCTCATCATCACTGCAGGGCTCAGGGCAGGGCTCCCCAGCATAAGAGAGATATCAGCTTACTGGAGTGAGACCAGTGAAGAGGCACCACAATGGTTGGGTCCTGGAGCACCCAATGTACCAGGGCACAGGACCCAGATCTTGTCTGGAGATGACCACGGGTAGGGAGCATCCTCTTGCTGTCTTCAGACATGTGATGGGAAGGTACAGGGAATACACAGCCAGGCTGCTCTCAGAGGCATCTTGGGATACAACAAGGACCGTCACAAATTGTATCAGAGAAATTTCAGTTAGATATTGTCATGGGCCAAAACCATTTCCTCCTTCAGGGTATTTCCAGAAATTTAATTTATTTGCCAATTAACAATCTATTAATTACAGATTCTGGTATCAAGGGAGACTGAAAAAAACCAAACAACTCTGAGAAATAATCCTGCTTTCCTTCATACACTTCTTCCTCCCCCCTCAGACCTTTTGCTCCTCAGTGCTCTCACCCCAGGCCATGCTCAGCTCCTTTATAATTTAATTTATAATTTCATGTTCACTATGCCCCAAGTGGCCTCCAACCACCACATCTCCCACCAGCCCATCTCTATTTGAAAATAACAGATCTAACTTTGCTGAGGCAGTGGCCAGCGCAGAAGACTGGGACCAGAGCACATGGGCCTGGTTCCTTCACTGGCAGCAGCTTCTCCAGGCTGCACCTTTCAGCTCCTGCTCTGGCAAAACCTTGGATACAACGCCTGTCTAGGTATCCTCTTCTCTCTTCCCTCCTCCTGCTCCATTGTGGACTTCTTTCCTCCTTCTCCTCCCACCCTGGCCTTGTTTCTCCTTCCACGTAGTGTTTGCCACCGTTACTTTAGGACACTTTCCCAGAGGTGCCACAGACTCCCCTGAGGCTGGGCTCAGCCATGCCTTAGGCTGGGGCTGTGGGATCCTGCTGGCATTGACTGTGACCAGCTCAAGGCAGGCCTGGCCTCGCCTCACAGAGGCCACCCCTGCAGGCCCTCTACCAAACCCTTGATATTTATGAGGGGAAAAGCCATGATGAAGTAGTCAAATACTGAAGCAGGTTGCCCAGAGGCTCTGGAATATGTAGCCTTGGAGGTAACTCCAAACTCTGAGTGACCTGGCCTAGCAGCAGCCCTTCTCTGAGCAGGGCACATGTGAGATGAGTGCCAACCCAAGTTATTCCAGGATTCTACAAAACTGTTGGAATCACTTCCAGGCTCAGTAAATGTTTGGAAGACACAAAGAATCAGAGACCAAGCAGAAAATGTTTGTCTGCATTACTGGGGACACCTTTACCTTTCAAAATAAATAAATAGTACCACAGAGTTTGTGAGCAGAGACAACAGGCAGCCATGGCCAGAGCAGGAGACAAGCCCTGCTCCAAGTAGATAGAAATGGAGGCTGAAGGAGCAAACTGAAGAAGAGTTTTCAAACAAAAAAAGGCTGTGAAGCAGGGAGTTTCACCAACCAGGCACATGATGATTTTTAATTTCAAATGCTGTGCAGAAGGTCACATATGCAAGAAACTTCATTTGCTCTCCTAACCTGGTGTCTCTTCAGCTAGGAGCTGGCTCAGCCCTGGAGCCATTGTGACACTTAGGCCCCAACCAAAATCATGTCTGCATTTGCGAGCCTGCCTGGGCTGCTCCTGAAAGACACCTGGGCTGAATTATTCTTCTTGCTTCTTTCTTGCTTCTGGCAGGGTAAAAATGCCCCAGAGACAGACAGTGGACCGTGCTGTGGAAGACAGAAGGTTCTGGCACTGCGGTTTCAGGGTGGGGTTGAGCCTCGGCCTCCCGCTCTCCTGAGAAATGATCTGACCTTGAGTGCTGTGCAACAGGGATGCAACTCAGCCACCTGAACAATCTGATTGTTCTTTTACTTTTCAGGTTTTTTCTTACAGCTGCTCTTGACTGGTTTATGTGGACTTCAAGTGGACAGTGTCAGGCATATTCTGATACCACCTAGAGATAAGGCCACTGGGAATATTAGAAATTAATTGATTATATGGCTGGGTACCCACACATCTTGAAAAGAGACAAATACAACCCACTTAAATGTGGGGCAGCAGCTATCCCTCTCAGCACTTTTCTCAGGCATGTCAAGTTTCAATCTGCTTGTTTGACCATCCAAATAAAATGTTCCATGAGTGGAGGTCCTCATCTTTCTTCACTTGCACCATCACCCAGTGGAATTCTTCCACATGATGATGAGCAGTAATCAAAGTCTTTTGTCTTTTCTCTTGTGCTTGCTTCAATAGGAGCTTTCTCATCAAGGTGAGATTGATTCCAATAGGGGTAGGCTGTAGGTCTTATATATAATTAAATCATAACAATAGATAATTGCATAATTAAATTATAACAATAGATAAGATACAACAGGAGCTGGGTACTAAAATCACGTCTTATAATTTCCACGATGTTACACACACAAATATAACAGTGATTACATGAATCTATTGTAAGGTTGTCTGCAAGTACAATGTCACAATAGGTTCTTGTAGTGGTTTTGGTTCGCCAATTTGGAATTTTCACTAATTTGAGACTTCTTAGCCAATGAACTTACTTTTTGCTGTGAGATAGGATTAGGAGAAAGGCAAAGCAGGCTCAAACTTCAAAAGGGTATAAAGAAAATTTATTGACGACAGTAAATAAAAAGGAAAAGTAGTAAGAATCAAAACAAACTTTTCAGACCCCTTCTCCTCCCCCACCACCCTTCCCTTGAACACTGACGATGCAAAGAACTAAACCTAAACTTCTAGTCACTTTACTACCTCTAACACAGTCTTTCTACAGTTCACACAGGGAGAGAAATCTCTCTTGTTAAGGTTCTGGAGACTTCTCCACAAGAGTGAAAATACAGTTCTCTCTCTCATGGCTTTTCTCACAACTAGCAGCCGCCTGGGGGAAACTCTGCTATTGTGAAGTCCTTCCTATTTCTACAAGCCTTCCCACAGCTTGTCAATGGGACATGTCGACTTATGGAGTTTTATTTTAAAAATGAACAGTTCAAAGGCAAAAAAGTCCTCATTTTCTATCTCTAAAATCGTTCTCATCCCTGGGAACAGAGGTCTGCCCTTCTTCTCCTGTGGGCAGCAGGACTCTTCCTCTCTCTCTCTGTTCAAACTTCTCATGGGATCGCAGGTACTTTCACATCTGCTTACTTCAGCATGGAGGCTTTTGCCTGACATCAAATTTGAATACTTTTGGTTTGAACCAAAACCACTACAGTTCTCATACAGGCATATCCATTCCCTCAGAGTATTCCCTCCCATACCCTTTCTCCAGGGGGTAGGGTGCACCTCTGTTGTGATTTAACTCTGACACAATGACTGGGTATATAGCATATACCATAGCATTGTGCATTGTTAAAACAAAAACTGTGCCTTTACTGCTGGTTGGGTCATAAGTGAAATTAACTAGGTAACACCAAGAGTGGAATTCCCTTTTAAATCTACTTGCATTACCTCAGGTCACCTCTTGAATTTCAGTGGGCAAATTGCTTTCATCTCCTTTATAATTTCTGCCACAGTAAATTGCACCCACAACTGAGAAGCATGTGTGGTGCAGAATATACTAGACTTGCCATACTGATTAGCACAAATAAAGAAGTAATGGTGTCACGGTCCAGTGTGGGAAACTGCGAGGAGCTCTTTTAAAAATAGATGGTCAGGAACGAAATTAAGCAAAACGAGGCAAACATTGTATCTGAGAATCCTTTGTTGGTAACAAAAAAGCAAAATGAAAAGGAGTTACCCTGCTAAAGAGGGCTAGAGAAGACAGAGCAGGAGAAAGAAAAATGTGAAGAAGAGGGAGAGAGAGAGAGGAGACAGAGGGAAGAAGAGGGCTTTACCACCAGAGGTTGGGGAGTGCCATCAACATCCATGAGACAGGGGCTGTGCACGCTGCCTGCCTGGGGACAGCACCCGCGGCGATGGCGACCAGACGTGAGGTGCGGGGCGCTCCAGTAGGAGCTCCAGAAGCCTGGACAGGGTCGTGACGAGGATCATGGTGGTGGGCAGGCTTGGAGGCGGGCAGGGTTGGATGCAGCGGGCTCAGGCAGGGACGCAGAGACCAAGCAGGCAAAGAGTTGGTCAGGGACACAGGGAGGCAGGACAGATGCGAGGGCAAGCAAGAGCCAGTGAGGGCAGAAGAGTCAAAAGGAAGGACTCCAAAAGCAAGTTCAAAAAGCCCTCAAAGAGCATCAAAAGCCAAAGGACACAACAGCCCCCAAAGAGCCCCCAAAGCTTGTGATGCAGTTATTTTTATGCCCCTGGCTCCTCCCAGAGACCGCCTGGTGACAGGAGACCATTGGCTCAGTCCAATGACCCACTGCAGTGCATTGGTAGAGACCTTTTGGCATCTGACTGGAGAGTGTCTCTGGGGTGCAGCATCTTTGGTGTTCCTCTGCTGACTGCCTGTCCCATGCGAGACATGACAAGGTTGCTAGGCAAACCTCCAGAGACAAAGCTTTGCTCCATCTTCTCCTAGCTACCTCCTGGACATGGCACACATGCACCCCTCCCCATGTGCCCCTGACAACCACTGGTGAGACACAACAAAACTGAATTGGCTCCTCACAGAGGGCCTCCACCTTGTGGGTCGAGCTTGTTTATGTGTGAAGCAAATTTAGTTCATGCTGGCAATGATTGCTCCTGCAAGAAGGATAAGCAGTCCTTTGATGGTTACCTTGATCTTCAGTGCAGGTGCATGGCATCATTCCCAGTATCATCCCTGGGAAGAGAAAACAATACAAGTCCTGGAAGGGTTAGTCCAGACAGTGGCTCAAGTTATTGAACAGCTTGGGCTGGTGACAAAAGTCCTTTTTCCCAGTCAGGATATCTCTGTTCTATCTCTTTAAATGCAGCTGAATTGAATAGTAAAGATCTCTTTGGTCTGTCAGGGACAGTTTGGCCTTGACATTCCTCAGGTAGAATCTCAACTTTCAATTCATTAAGTGCTTGCCATACTACTGTTGCTGCTTCCTCAACGTTTTTGGTGGACGGCTCTTGCGATTAGAGTTGCCCTCCGTAAGTGGGATGCTCTCTGAATTTGTCTTACCAGTTTTGCTAAATTTAGCACAGCAGCGGTTAAAGGCACGGAATATCAAAACCCAGCATGTTTTCAATATGAATTTGAACTGTGGAGTGAGAAGCTGACATCCGCTTTTCAATACCTCCTCCTCTTTTGTTTTTCCTGATCGCGCTCCGCAAGCATTGCCTCCGCCTGCAGCTCACTGTCCCTTTCCCGACCCTGCTGAGCTGCGAGCAGCCCGGGTGCCTGCAGCCTCTTGTAGCGCTCCAAGCAACGGGTCCCCCGGCAGCCTCTCTCCCTTTTCCTGACGGCGCTCAGTGGCGAGCAGCCTGCAGCCTGCTTTCCCTTTCACTGTCACACTCGGCAGCAAGCAACACTTGCTACCCAAGCCTATTTCCTTTCTCATTTAACTGATACTGCAGTCCTTTCACCAAACTCTGCAGAGATCGAACAATTTCACCCCCTGCCTGTTTGTTGGCATACTTCTCCTTATTGGGCAAAAAATAGCAGATAAAACTGCTTTACTTTTCCCCTTCCATACCTTTTGTTCATGTAACACTACATTTATCCATTTAAGCCCTGCATCAGGGCTATTCGAAATTGCATGTACTGTGCCTGGGGGAGTTGGGCACACCTTATATTCTTCCCATCGCTACCTGTCTGGAATTCATGGGTACGGCATCCTGGCATCCTGTTCGTGATGCCAAAAAAGGGATGTCACACCCTTAAGGTGAAGGGAGCAGCCAAGATTCCTAAATGCTCATAGTTGAAAGAAATTACAAAAGTTAGAGGGTCTGCAAAAAATCACAAAGTTTTATTATACACTTGGCATGGAAACTGGAGTGTTAGTCCTTGAGCTACTATACAAGCACAAGGAAGGAAGGAAGGAAGGAAGGAAGGAAGGAAGGAAGGAAGGAAAGAAGGCCAAACAGTAATTCACTGGAATCTCATTTTGAAACTTTCAGCAAATGCAACATAACAACAAAGAGAGAGATTGTGCCTTCATCCAAAAAATACTAGAAACCTTGACTTGCTGGAAGTTCTATGACCAGTTCCTGGCCCTGCCCCAAGGGGCATATTTTATCTTACTAGAACTTAATATAAAGTGCATGAATAGGCCAGGGAACAAGGACAAGCATTCAGATTCTGGGAGAAGACTGGTATGCACTACCTGCTTGAACACCATTCTGAACTGAGAGTTAGTGGAGTCATCTTTCCATGCTGTAAGGCAGACTCCCAAGCCTCAGAGTGTACCTAAAGGCACTGGCCTGTGCCCAGTGGGTACCCTGACTGGGTAGCTACTGCCACCAGACCAGTTCCTAGGTTTCAACAAGTTAGGAGCTACAGGAAATATCTTCTAAATGCCTGTCTGACGTATCTGTCTCAGAACACCTGTGCCTGGAAAAGGGAATCACCAGGATCCAACCTGCCCTAGGTGGTGAGTGCAGCAGGAGATATATAACCTTGATCAGAGCCTGGCCGGCTCTTCTATACTCACAGGTGCCAAGCCTGTCTTCCCTAGTTGGGAGAGAAGAAATACCTACAACTTTTCGGCAAGTACTGTCAGGAGAAGAGAGAGTTGCCTCTCTCAAAGGCAAGGAGAAGTGCCTGCCCATGACATATTGTCTGGACACCGCTCTAGCACTGTCACATCTGAGTTTAATGTTTACAGCCTGAAATCACTCAAATCACTGTCACCAGTGTCAAGAACACCAGGCTGCAGGGTAGTTTTTGGACTTGGAAAGATCCTTTCTATAATTTCTATTGCATATGCTATGGCATATCACACCAGTAATATTCTTGTGACTTGCCAGTTGGAATAGCTAACTCTTGTTTCAAAGGCTTTTATTTCTTCCATTGTAACTTTCCTGTTTTCTAAACTTTCCCCCTCTCTAAACACTGAGAGAATAAACACTGTAAGATATACAGCACCACTGTTTGTGTTTTGCTCTTAGATGGAAGAATGATGCATAGTAGTGAAGTAGCGACTGCAGCAGCTTAGGGGAAATCACTAAAAAAAGCCGATGACGTCTAGAGGCTGAAAGGTAGGCGTGGGGTCGGGCCGGAAAGCGGCAGGGTCATCACGGAGCCAAACCGGGCGCCGGACAGCGGCTCAGCACGGCGGGCGCTGCAAACGGGCCGAACCCCGCGGAGCCAGAGCCGGGGGGAAACGGAGGGCAGGGAGGACACGTACCCGAGGCGGGGCGCGGCGGGGGGGAGCCTGGTCTGGCCCCAAATGTCAGTCCCAGGGAGGCGGCGAAAGCCCCGCTGAGTCAGGGCGAGGGCGGTTCCGCCCGCTGAAAAACGCGGTCCGAGGTCCTGACGGGCAGGGAGCAGTTGTGAACTCCTCTCCCTCTTTCGCTCCTCTCTCTCGCCTCTCTTCTGGCACCGGCACAGGCACAGACCGCACCGTCGGGCGTCGGCGCGGGACGCGCCCGCGGCGAGGAGCTGCTGCCGGCAGCCCGTGCCCGCCTCGCCCATGGCGGGGCCTCAGGACCCCGCGGAGCGCTGCTCCTACCGCAACACCGACTGCGTGGAGCGGCCGCTGCGCCGGCTCTTCGAAAGGCTGGCGAGCGGTGTGGCCACCTGCCCCTGGCCCTTCGTGCTGGTGCCGCTGCTGCTGTCGGGCGGGCTGGGCGCCGGCTTCCTTTTCCTGCCGCAGCGGCAGGCGAACGACATCGAACAGCAGTTCACGCCGACGTGGGGGCCCGCCAAGGCCGAGCGCGACTTCGTGCGGCGGCACTTCCCCCCCAACGACTCGGAGCGCTTCTCCGCCCCGCGGCTGCCCACCGAGGGCGCCTACGCCGCCCTCATCGCCGTGGCGACGGACGGGACCTCGGTCCTGGACCCGGCGGCGTGGGCAGAGGTGCTGCGGCTGAACGCGACCGTGCACGACGCCGAGTACGAGCGGCTCTGCGCCCGCACCGCCGGCAGCTGTGCCAGCCCCAACCCGCTGCTGTCGCGGTGGGGCGATGCGGGACCGCCCGCCCCGGAGAGCCTCCGCTTCCCTGTCAACGACGGCGTCTTCCTGGGGGCCGCGCTGGGCGGCGTGGAGACGGACGGCGGGCAGGTGCTCAGGGTGCGGGCCCTGAAGCTGGTGTATTACCTGCGAGAGGACGGCCCCGAAGCGCAGGATAGCCGGCAGTGGCTGGAGAGCTTCCTTCAGGACATCTCGTCCAAAGTGGCGGAGTTGCGCCTCGGCTCCATTCAGGTAACACAGGGGCCGGGTACGGCCGTGCAGAGCCGCCGACCCCGAAATGTCCGGGCAGCCCTGTCGCGGAAAGGGAAAAGGAAAGGGACAGTGGTGGGAGAAGGCAGGCAGGCTGCGAGGACCAGGGCAATACTCCACTGCCAGCTTGGTGCTTGGCCTTGCTTGTGCGTGTGCAGAAAGGCCAAGAAGAGGAAAAGTGCTTCATCGTTTCTTGTTGTTTTAACGGCAGGTGACTTACTTTACCTCACTGTCCAGACAACAGGAGTTTGAAGGAAATGCCAAGAGTGTGATTCCACTCTTCTCCGTGACATATTTCTTAACAATAAACTTTGCAGTCATCTCTTGCCTAAGGTAAAATGTCTCTAAGCTATAGCTCAATGAGCACTGATCTCTGCTGTTCTTTACCTCACTCAGCTGGTTTCTGCTCTTGCCAAGTGGAGGCATTCTTGAAGCTGCAGAATTTCTGTGACATTTTATAGGCAAAATGTATTTCTTCACCTTTTATTGTCTACCTATGTGTATCTCCCAGCTGCTTAGATGGCAGATGAAAACTTGAACAAGTGTTCAGTACTTAGTTAAGGTTCAGGTGGATGAGCAGTGGCTTCATAGATTCCTGCAAGTCTGGGTACAGCCTTAGCTGTTTTGCTTGCTAGTAGAGTCAGAGCCTTACCTGCTGTCCACAGAGAACTTAACCTGCCCTTTCTTTGTGATGATGGAAAGTGAATCCTTGCACACTCAACAACTGTAAAGCAATGTCTGTGTCCTGTACTTCCAAAAAAAATTGTACTTGTAGGGTGAGTGGGCTGGTTTAGTGCTTGCATCAAGCATCAGACCTATAAGAGCATTTCTTGTGGAATGCTTGAGCCACCCCGCCGGGGCGTCTTGGCAAAAGCCTGGCAGCCAACCTGCCTTCTGAGAAAGTTTCTCTACACAGTATGTACTGCCTGAAAGGTGCTTCCATTGATATGCTACAGCAAGAACTCATGTAAAATCAAAGACCTTCTAGAAATTCACAACTTTTTTGGGTCACCCAAAGACTAGCCTCACTACTAGAGCTTATGTATCCTTATTTTGCCATCTCTTGTTATTGATGCAAAGATCAGTACACATCCTTATTCTTCTGAATATAGTTGGGCAGTGGTAATAATGTGTATAACATTATTCTCCTAGAGAAATTATTTTTGTGTAATGCTGACACCTGGGAACTCTCCTAGCAGCTTTCATCAGGAGTTAGAGAGAGGATATCACTGGTATCTGTGTACTTTTCATGCCAAACACTTTGGTGAAATACTTGACACATAACTAAGATATTCCTTGAAATATTTTCAGACTAAGCTGTATAAGAAATAATATCTGGCTTGCAAGCTGTGGAGTGCTTTCTTCTGGCTTAGCTGTATTAAGCAGCTTTGGATTGATGCTCTTCTGTGGAGTGCCATTTGTGGTCACTGTAGCAAATGCACCATTCCTGATTCTGGGTAAGTAGAAAAAGTGAGTTGTATTCAGATACAAAGACCAGAGTGAAGTTAAAACAACCTAATGGTGTCAGTCTTTTATGCTGTGAATGTCAGATAATACAACATTTTCTCCTGAAGTGAGTGTAGGAGATAACCAGAGGTACAACCCACTCAGAGCACCTACAGGTGGGCAAACCCCTCAGCTCAGCTCAGTGTGCCCACAGAGGGACTGGAGATGGGTTCTGGTGCAAGGGCAGCTTTCCCCAGAAGACAAAGCCTGATCTAGATCCACTGCCACAGAAGGAAGACTGTAAATGAGAGAGTGGTAAGGTTAGCACTTCTGGCATTGTTTTAGTGTCCCTGGAAATGTAGCCAGGATGATTAATCCTCTGCAGTATAACATCTATGTACAAACCAGCCTCATTCAGCTGCACAACTGCAGTGATGCACCATTTCTGCAAGCAGCTTCCCCCAAAAACCCAAGGAAGTTGGTATCATTGCATCCTTGTTACACAGGGTACTTAACAGCCAGTGCTGGACTTCCCAAATACTGATAGTGTTGCTGCAATTAGATAATGTTTCCAATTACATAATGTTGCTGCAAACAAATTACTGCTTTTAAAATCCTTACTGGTCTCCTATATCATACATTCATCTGATGTTTTCTTGGGCTTGGTCTCATGCTGAGGAAAATACATGGAGCTCCCAGGTTGACAGAGGCTGTGCATCATCCTAAGATGTCCAATGCAAATGCTTCTTTGGCCAGGCATTGTTTCTTTGTTTCCTGCATAATTCCAATGCATTTCTTATTTACTTTTGTTTGCCCATCAATTGCAGTGGATCTGACTATCAAAAAGCCCCTTTTGTATACCTGGGAAAGGGCTTAAGCCAGTCTCTTCAGATCTTCAGAAATAACATGCAGACTTTTGTTTTCCTTGTGTTAAAGCAAACAAATTCTCAGTACATCAGAGGATTTGCTTTGAAGGCTGCTTGCTTTCCAGTAGTACCTTTTGATGTGCTGCTTAATTCATCTTTGCATGTTTACTGACAATTGCCTGTTCAGGTAGCAGGTAATGATTTCATCTCTTCTTCTGTGCTTGTCTAAATCTCAGTGCTATTCACCCAGCCTTGCTTTCCCTTTTGTGTGATTAATTTTCGGTGAATAGAAGAGCCCTTGAAAACATGGCAAAATACTGAAAGGTATTAATAATAATCTTGAGAGTTAGCAGAGGTGAGAGAACCCCATTGGTTCTTCATTTTTGAACTTCAACTCACTTACTCTGGCATCTTGGCAAAAACCCAAACCCAGGATCCAGTCTTCCTGGCAGGTTTTCCCAGGGACCTGTCAGGTAATATTTGTGAGCGCATGGGTATAAATGTGAACAAAAATGAATTATAAATTGTGAATAAGTGCTGGAAGATAAACTGGAGAGAAGTAGAGGACAAAGAGCATAAAAAAGTAAGCCACTGGAAAACTGGAATCACTCTTCTCCCATGTGGTGCAACTGCTCTTCCTGCCTTCTGAAGGTAGAACAAGAAATTATTGGTCTAAGTTGCTGCAGTGCTAAAGAAGAGATTCCAGAGATAATGGGGGATGCTTCCAGTGATAAGAATAGTTGAGCATCAGAATATGTGATGATTTGAAATCTGTGTCATCTGCATCAGGGGACACATGGACATCAGCTACAAGACACTTTTGTCAGAGATACAGTAGGTGTGCTCAGTCCTTTAGCAGAGTCAGTGAGAGATCAACAGCCCATCAGGTCACTAAGAGGTGCTGAAAGATAATACATTCAGCTACACACAAAGGATCTTCTTTCCAGATTCTCTTGTAAATTGCATCAGCACTTAAGCAGTGTTAGTAGCCCAACTTCCTTTTATGCAGAATGAAATGTGATTAATGTTGTAGTTTCGTGGAGTGTTGGTGGAAGCTGCCATTTGCAGTGCAGCATTAACAGTCTCTCCTCTTGCAGGGGTTGGCGTTGATGACATGTTTATCATGATTGCTTCCTGGGAACAAAGTTCAAGGAAAACCGAGAAGTCCAATGTTAAATCTCTGCTGGCTGAGACTTACGCAGAGGCAGCACTTTCTGTGACCATCACCACTCTGACGGATGTTTTGGCCTTCTTCATTGGCACCTGGACTGCTTTTCCGTCTGTGAGGTCTTTTTGCCTCTATACAGGCACAGCTTTTATCTTCTGCTATGTATATACCCTGACCTTCTTTGGGGCAGTTCTGGTATTAAATCACAAAAGGGAGCAAGGGAACCGACACTGGCTGACTTGTATGCGTGTGGATGTGGATAAGGATCAGGCTGAGAACTCCTGCTTGTACAATGCTTGCTGTATTGGCAGCTTTTCTAGGCAGCCATCTCAGCCAGAAGGTGAGCATCCAATGAGTGTATTCTTTAAAAAGTATTACGGCCCTGTTATTACAAATAAATGGATCAAGCTGCTCGTGGTGTTGCTGTATGGAGCATATTTGGTTGGCAGCATTTATGGGTGTACTCAGATCAGGGAAGGCATCGATCTCCGAAATCTGGCAAATGATGACTCCTACGTTATTCCATACTATGATGATGATGACAAATACTTCTCAACATATGGACCCAGGGTCATGGTCGTTATTACTGAGAGTGTAGATTACTGGAATGAGGCAGTGCGTCTTGACATTGAGAGCTGTGTACAGAATTTAGAGAACATTTCTTATGTAGGTAAGAACTACTCAGAGTCATGGCTGAGAGTATACACAGAACTTGCCAGAAGGGGTTCAATAAATATAAACAGTAAGACTGACTTCTTAAATAGCTTAACTATACTGTTCAGAATTCTTCCCAGTTTTGAGTGGGACGTAAACAAGACTCAGGATGAAATAGAGGCTTCACGTTTCTTCATCCAGACAGTGAACGTGACATCAGCCGTGGATGAGAAGAATCTCCTCAATCAGTTAAGAGAGGCAGCCAAGCAGTGCAGCATTCCACTGGAGGTATATCACCCAGCCTTCATCTACTATGACCAGTACCTGGTAATAGTGCAGAACACTGTTCAGAACATTGTCGTTGCTGCCGGGGCCATGCTTGTTGTCTCCCTTCTGCTCATTCCCAACCCATTGTGCTGCTTGTGGGTGACTTTTGCCATAGCCTCTGTTATAGTTGGTGTTGCTGGTTTCATGACGTTCTGGAACGTCAACCTCGATTCCATATCCATGATCAACCTGGTCATTTGCATTGGGTTTTCAGTAGATTTTTCTGCTCATATTTCCTATGCCTTTGTTACGAGTGGAGAGTCATCAGCCAATGAAAGGGCCGTTGAAGCTCTGTCCCTGCTAGGTTACCCAGTACTACAAGGTGCAGTTTCTACGATATTAGGAGTAGTTGTCCTGGCTGCAGCAAACACCTACATCTTTAGGACATTCTTCAAGATCATGTTCCTTGTTATTTTGTTTGGGGGTCTTCATGGTCTTATTTTTATTCCAGTGTTTTTAACCTTTTTTGGAAACTTTGGCAGATCACCCAATGCCAAATCTAAAAAACTTGAGCTTGAGAAATTATAAAGGTTGTTTGTGGCTAAGTTTAATGTGTTATAATTTATATTTATTATATGCAGATTCAATTGTTATGGCTGTCAGGAAGTATAAGACATTAAGAAAATGAAAGACAAAATAAACACAACAGGGAAGCAAAGGCTTCAGAACAGTCAGGCAAGAAAAATAACAAGAAATTAAAACTTAAGAGATTTCATTTGCATTTCTCATTTTTGTGTCAGCATGTTAATGTTAAATATTTTTTGTGTTTACTGAATGTATTAAAGTTATTATAAACACTGACCACTGTGTCAGCTTAATGAACTACATTACATGTTTGTCAGGACATGTTCACAGTGGGGAAGAGTAACTTCCACTGGACTGAATTTTCCACCTGTTTGCCTTGGTTCTGTAACTCATCCCAACACTGAGCTGGAAGACAGTTTTTTGCCCAAGATGCATGTTTTACAGCAAAATTACAAGAGTTCAGAACTGTCTCAGACTGTGGTAACTCATAAGCCTTCAGGAGACAAAATGTGTTTAGGTTCCTAATGCAGCATGAGAAAACCTTGGGGAAGACTCACCCCAAGCTGACTCCCATTTTTTATTCAAAGCCTTTTCTTGGTGTCCTGTTTTCTGGCTAAGGTTGAACACTTGGTACTCTTAAGAAGTTTGTGTGCAGCTTCTATTGGCTGCAGTTTGAAAAGGGATGTGCTGTAGGTTATTGAACTTGCATGGAACTCCTGAGTAACCACCCTAGGAGATGCTATGGTATGACCGGGCACGGATTCTCTAGAGAGAATCACAGCCTGATTCGAGACAAAGTGAAAAGGCAACTCAGGTTTAAGCAGATCAGCCCTAAAACTGTAAGCCCATAAATTCCATTCTGTTCATCCTATAATCTGTTGATAGAGCAGAGGAGCTTTCACTGAATAAGAGCTAAGAATATACGAGAAGTGGCCTTCTAATTTGTAGGGATAAGACAGTAGGTAAAAGTCAATTCATAATTTGTTGCCAATATCACAAACGACCCATTGGAAATAAAGTGAATGATGGTAACTGATGTAATTCTGGAAAAATTGGTGTAGAACTTATTAAACTTATCAGTCCAAGTCTGCTACCCTGGAGGGTTTCTTCGGACTGAGTAAGTGTGACAGGGTCTGCCTCTGCTTCTTGTGACTTCTGGCCCATTTCATGAGACCCAGTAGACAGGGCAGGATCCTTCTGTTTCCTCCAGAACAAGTTTTTGAAAGAGTAGTGAAAGACTGAAAACTCATATTAATCTTAGAAGAAATCTGCTCCTGCAAAGTCAAAACCCCATGCTGAATCTCAGAATTACAGCTAGCAGCATTAAGTTTCCAGGACAGGGCACTAAACACAAAGCTAGATTTGGGAAAAAACAAATGCACTAGAGTGCACAACTCCATGCACTAGAGTCTCCACTTCTCCCATTAAATGTTTCACAGTCCATACCAGTGCTCTACTGGCAAATGTTGCAGCCATTTATGCACTGATGATGCTGTGGAAGGAGCAGATGATGCTCTCACATTGGCCAACGCCAGAGGAAGGCCTCTTAATAAACACGTTTGAGTCACGTGTTTGGAAAAAGGGAAATCTACTTCTCAGGGAAGTAGAGAGAGTAGCCTATTTAAAGCATGTTTATTTATATTTATTTATTTATATTTATATTTAAAGCACCTCCCATCATGTTGTTTGGCCATGTTTTAGAAGCAAAAATAACTCTCCTTCTAGCCAAAGTTTCCAAGGAGATCAATAGAGCAGAAAGTTAGGAATGGCTTGATTGCTCTATCTTCACGACCAGTTTAAATGATTACGATTTAGAAAACTCTTCTGACATTTCAGCTGACTCAGGTCATCACAGACTAAGAAGCAGCCAGAAGGAGCAGGCCACAACTTTCATTGGAACTGTGCATTTTCTTTGTGTTAAGTTTGCTGGTAGAATTCTGGCATGTCAGCCTCGGGAATACAGAAAATTCAGAATTATGTCCAAGTTTGACTTTCTTATTTTTATATGCCACCCTGGTTGTGACCACTTTAGAGGTATTTAAAAAGCAAACAGTGTATCTAAACACTTAGCTCTGCTCTGTTTTCAACAGCAGGAGGCTGTTCCTACTTAAAGGGAACTGAGGTTATTCTCACCCTCTGGCTGATTTCTGGTTGTGATGTGTTGATCCTGGCTGGACACCAGGAGCCCACCAAAGCCACTCTATCACTCCCCTCCTTAGCTGGACAGGGAAGAGAAAACACAGCAAAAGGCCTGTGGGTTGAGATGAAGGCAGGGCGAGATCACTCACCACTTACCATCACGGGCAAAACAGTTTTGAGTTGGGAAATGAGTTTAGTGCCAGTCAAATCAGAAATAAAACCGTATCTTAACACCACCTCTTCCCCTACCCCTCTTCTCTCCTGTTTTCAACTTCACTTCCACTTTTCTCTATCTCCTCCCCCTCAAGTGGTAAGAGCTGGGTGGGGGTGGGACAGGAATTGGGCTTGCAGTCAGTTCATCACAGGCTGTCTCTGCCACTCCTCCCTCCTCAGGATGAGGACTCTCATTCTAACCCTGCTACACCTCTTTCATTGACCTTGCTGTCTGCAGAGCTGTTTCTCTCACGTACTCACCCACTCCTCTCTCTCTGGCTGCAGTTGCTCTTAGGCAGAGCTTCTTCCCCGTCGTTAAGTGTGCTGTCCCAGAGGCTTAACCACTGAGGCTGATGGGCTCAGCCTTGGACAGGAGCAGGTCCTCCTAGAGCTGTCTGGCAGTGCTCTACCGGATGGAGGGAAACTTCTAGCATCTTCTCCCAGATGCCACCGATGTAGCCTCCTCACTACAAAAACCCTGCTACACAAACCCAATCCAGTGCCCTCCTATCTCTGCCCAGTAATTATGAAAGGAGAAATTCCAGCTCCTAGATGCCCCCAAGAGCACCAGGGATCAAATCCAATGCCTCAACAGACAAATTTCTTGGAATATGTTACACATATGTTACATGCACAAAACCAGCTAGGAATGACAGTAAATTCTTCAGTAACACACGTGCTGTTAAGTTGGCCAGAAAGCAAAGACACTCTACACTTTATGGCTAATCTTGTAATAATCTTTCATGACCCAGTGATATATCACTTTTTTTTTCCTTTTTGATACTATCCTATGCATATAGCAAGAAGCTTTTGAATAAGAAAAGTTGGACTTCAAGAACTTACCCCCCCAAACAAGATCATTCAATACAGATTTCAGTAACTTCAAAAGAGAAAAAATTTTTTTCTTCTCTTAAATGCAAATTTACATTATTTAGCTGGAAAAGATCCCTTTCAAGTCCCACTACTGAAGCAGCAGTTGAAAAAAGGTGTGAATTTCTAGGAAGAACATTCCCTAGAAATCTCATTTGGAGAGAGTGCAATTTTGCCATAACTCTTCAATTTATTTACAATGTTAAATGTTTTATACACCTCAATTTACATACTAGGGAACTTGGTATTACATTTTATAGCAATTTACAGTGAATAAGAAGAAAACCAATGTGCATAATTAAAATTAATCTTTATTACTCCAAAACCAGATGCCAAATATGCAGTATATTTCTGTTTCTGTTGGCATATTTCTGAAATACATGTACAACTGTAACTAGTCAGCCTAGACATTTCCTATACCGTTTTCTAACATTTTGAAGTTCTCCCACGCTGAGTGGGATGCCACTATAGTAAGCTGACAAAAACAGGCAAGTTGATCATGTTTTGAAAGGGAAAAAAAAAGCATGTGCTCTTACTTTAAAAACTAGGTTATAATCAAGCATTACACTCAGAAAATTCTAAAATACTATGTTATTCTAGTTTTAGGTGAAGCTACCAGTTTCCATTCACATTTCTTGGCACCAGCCCAGCTACTTTAATGTCCAAATATGGTAACCCTCAACATTAATATGCTAATACATGCCCTCTCTGCAACAGAAGTTTGTAATCCCACAATGCTACAACTGATTGTGCAGAAGGATTATAATCAAGATGTGTTATTCCTAAAATCCAGTTCCATGAGATCAAAGGAATACTGGCATATAAGTGCTAGCCATCACTTCCGCTTGATTGGAAACTAGTCTTGTTTTCAAAACTTTTTTTTGTATTTTCTTAGAATTTCCCAAGGTTTCTGTAAGGGTTGAAAGAAAAGGTTTTACTTCCCTACTTCTACCATAGAACAGAACTGGGAATGTTATTTGAAACAACATATGCTTCAAACATTTTCTGAATTACTCTTCAGTGAGCAATGTTGTCCTCTTCAAAGAGATTATCTGTTGGATTATCAAACACCCGTACATAGTATTAACAGAAACTAGTTCTGTAGAATCTCCAGCAGTGTAAAAGCACTGTCATCAAAGCACTGTCATCTGTCTACTACAGTAATAAAAATTTTAAGAAACTTGCCAGCAGCACATCAGAGGTCACAGGTATTTCTCTTATCCCTGGTATGGTTCTACCCAAAACATGGTCCAAAGAGGCTTAGACACATTTAGCCTTTTGTTTTTGCATTAAAATTTCTCTCCCAGCCACACATGTGTGTATTTTAACCCCAAGAGTACTGGAAACATGAGCACTAACATTTTTGTCTAGCATGGTGCTCCCACAATGTAGCTTGTTCATTCTTTGAGATGTTTTGTTGCATTTCAAAATAGAAGTCTTTAATAGTGATCTCTAACCTCAGAGTATGACCAATAGCTACATGACATACTGCTGCTTTACATCTCAGTCTGTCACTCTCCATAACATCCCAGAGCACATATTGTGGGGTATCACTTCAAACACACATGAAGCAGCATGGCCCAGGAAGCTGTGCCAACACACACCAGTGGATCTGCATGTTTTTCTGCTCAGCTTCAACACATTTGATTGAATCAAAATGCTGAATTCAACCCTGAGATTTATCCTTCTGAATAACTTCTTGTGCGAAGAGTATAAGGAGCAGAGGATGAGGAACTTGCTTTATTTTGTGTCTTATTCTGATGAGACACAACAAATAGATGAGTAACAGAAGCTCACAAGAGACAGACTAATATTAAAGTGACACTAATGCCATACACACATCAGGAAGAGAAAAAAAGGCTATGCTGCGTAAGACTACTGCATTGCTAGATGTACATTCTTCAAATTATCAGTTACATATCCCAGAAGTTATCATCTTACTTCTAGTTTTTTCCCCTCTAGAACAATTTGGATTTCTTTGGCATCCAAAGTCTCATATTTCAATAAAGCTTCTGCTAAATTCTTGTGTTCTTTTGCATGAGTCTTCAGGATGTTCTTCGCTCGCTCATAGGAGTCCTAATTTGAAGAACATGTAGAAGGAGATTTTTAAGACTTTACAACAAAAACAACAGCAAGATTCCACTTTAAAAATTGTTTCCAGGTAAATACAGTTTGAGACAAACATTTGAAGTTATGCCTTACATTTCAAAGCTAGCACAGCTCCTGATTCACAAAGCTTTAAAATACAGCTAGAATAATTAATGAAAAACAACCACTTTATGCCACCTGTGCATTTTGCACAAGAAGGGGTAAAAACAAAATCCTGATAAACCTTAGTATTATTACATATGACTTAGAAAAGACTTAATAGATTTGAAAATTTCCTGATTTTTACAACAGTTTTTTTTTTTTTTTGCACTATGAGCAAAGCTACAGCATTCACAGATTGTTCCTCAAAGACTAGCATTTTAAAATATTTATAAAACTCAAAATACTATGTAGTTTTAGAAAGCTGAAAGCTACCAGCTACTGAAAGTCACCAGTTGCTGCAAGCAGATGTGAACTGCCAGCATTACCAGCTTCAACTTTTAGTTCTACCCTGGTAGTTCTCACAAGGCCAAGTCAGTTCAAAAACAACTACAGCCAAAGTGTTACTCATTTAAATGTTACAATACAAGTAATTCTCCTGCCTGTACCAAACGAAGTCAGATTACCAGAACGGTGATCAGGAAGTTCAGTGATTATTGAATGTTACAAATTTCCATAAGCATCTGACACTGATCACTGTGAGGAACAGGAGGCAACACTCTGATCTGATACGGCCATTCCTGTGATTTTATACCAAATTACTTATCTTGGGAGTTATGAAATGTGAAAGTAACATAAAACATCCACATAATTTGTAGCCATACTTTTCCTGTGACTTAAATAGGAAAAATAAAAATCCTGACCAAATATAAGAGAAGTGTTAAAGAGTATGTTAAAGAGCCCAACAACTTGATTTACACTACTTGTGCAAGACAATCGCCAACAAGTTTTGATATGCAGGGATTCAAAGCTGCAGCTACATTAAATACATGGGAATATTTCCATCCACTTGTGTATTTTCACCAGTATACATTACTTAAATGAATTAATCAAGCAAGCAGGTGTTCAATACGTCTCAGAAGTGTGAGAGTGGAGGGAGAGAGGCTCTTACCCGTAGAAGTGTCCTCACTTCCTGTTCAATTGCAGACTGGGTTTCAGGGCTGACTTTCCCGGTATCAGTGTAGGTCATAACACCAAGCTAAACAACAAAAAAAAAAATCTCTTTCTCTTGCTACTGTTGCATTCACACACATAAAACTCTCTACAAGTTTCAGCACCTATTACTTCCACACGCCGCAAACAAAATCATGGGTCAAATGCCTGCTGAAGTGCTTTAAGCAGAAGCAAAACAAGAAGCCTATTCATCAACTATATAGTTACTGCAGAATTCTGTTTCAATAGGTCGCAGTACAGATCCTAATTAGATGCTTACTTAAAAACCAAAACAAAATGCCTAGACTACTAATACTTGATGCACAATCAATATGACTAGAGAAGCTTCTAAAGAAAGTCTAGAAAACTCACTGTTGTTACCCACTTTGCCCTCCCAGACTCAGAATTATCCTCAATTCCAAAATGTATGGCTTTATTATAACTATTTCCTGAAGATACTAGTAATTTTCAAGGCAATTTTGAAGTGAAAAATACTGTGAGGTAATTTTTTAAACTGTCAAATATACAGGTTTTCTAGTTGAGCTCCCTACAGCAGACCAGGTCATACGGCTTACTCTTTTTGTGGTAACAACTTACTCTTATCTCAGAGATCACTGACAGACAAATAGGCTTTAGCTAGAGAACAGAAAACTTGGTTTTGCTCCATATAAATACTAAAGGATTGATGATCCTACCTTCTCACTCATTCCAAATCGAGTTACCATCAGTTTTGCAATTTTAGTAGCATTGTCAAAATCACTGGAAGCACCTAGAGAGCAAAGAGATCTAAGTTACATTACTGAAACCATGTTTAACATGGCAGCCATGTCCACACCCTTGATCAAAAACTCTTTTAACTACCAATTAGCTGACCTGTTGTGATGTGATCACTTCCAAATATAAGCTCTTCTGCTACTCTTCCTCCCATACAGACATCCATCTGTGCGAGCAACTGGGATCTAGTTTCACTCCATCTGTCATTTTCTGGGAGCAAAGACACCTGTAAGATACAGAACTGTGGTCAGGTAACAAAAACTGAGCAAGTACTAAAGTAATCTCAAAAATATTCTTGTTTATATCTGAAGGAGATGATTTTATGTAACAGTTTGCATGCTCTGGCCTGCCTCTAGTATATGCATTCATCAGGACTGCTTGGAGGGGCTCAGTCGAACCACTGCAACAGCCTCCTCAGACCCTGAGCACCCCATCAATGTGAGCAACTCAGACCTACTGCCAGAGGAAACAGAACAAATCAACTTGCCCAGAGGATTCAGACCAGTGGTATTCATTAACTGAACACGATAACTTGAAGAAGTTCAACAGGAAGAGACATAATAGAAATATTTTTCTGTTCAAATGCTTGGTAGATAAAGGCAAAATAGAAAAACTTGTGGGTATCTAAGCAAAAAAACAAGACAGGTGACCGATGAAGTTTAAAAAAGCCAAACCGGACAAAGAACAACCTGATAAAGGATGTCTGAGTTAAAAGTACAGTTGAGCTTCTAACAACCAGTCCTTCAGATATTCTTCAGAATTTTGCTGTTCGGTGGTATTTCAACTGCAGCAGAATCAAACTTACTTATATTTCTCTTTCCTTGTACATGTGAACTGTTATAGTGATGCACAATAATTTATTAAAAAATGAAGAAAGCTTTTTATCACACAAAAAAGAGATGGCTCATAACTGAGTATTTCAACTGACTACAATATTCATTAACATAATCACAGCAAATAACATTGTTACAATTTCCTCTACACCACCAAACCAACATAAAAATAAAACTAAATAAAGAAGTATTAATAAACTAAATAAAACTTAAAAATACTAAAAAATGGAGGAAGAAACACTCACATGTCCCAGCGTTGTTCCTCGTGTCATGATTGTGGCCTTGTTGATTGGCATCGCATCCTTGGTGTAATAGGCAATGATAGCATGTCCAGATTCATGGTAAGCTGTGATGGTTTTGTTCTTCTCATCAATTTCTACACTTCTACGCTCAGGTCCTTAAACAGAGGAATATTAAATTAACCTTTTTGTACAGCTGGCCACCACAATCCACACATTACATAAACAGAGCACAAAGCAGCCAAGGAACAGCATGTGATCAAAGGGAACTAATGCTTAAGTGCAAAATGTTTCTGAGTCAGATTTTAATGTCTGAAAAATGGACCCAAACATATTCTACAGACAAGCTGCTTTTTAAGTCATAGATTTAAAATGCTGTCTAAGTACCTTAGAAAACCCCATTTCTTCTCTCAAGCATGAACAGACATGATTTATAGTGGTTATGTCTAAGATGTTTAAGATTTGTGCTACCACATGAGAAGTTAAAACAGAAGCTCCATGTTTTTGGTCATAGGTAGAGGAAGGATAAGAAATCAAGCCTCTGCCTCCCTCCAATCCAAAAAACACCACCATAAAAACTTCTCTATTCCCCTCTAACAGGTCTTATTACACAAGAAAAGCTCTGTGTATGATAATATACACGTATGTCTTTCATATAAAATCCTACCCATTAGAATTTTGTCCTTGGAGAATTCTAGTTCTTTCATGGTTACCATATCTTTTCCATCAACAGCTGCCTTTAAGGCAGCTTGATTTACAAGATTTTCAAGCTCTGCTCCAGAAAATCCTACTGTGCCTCGTGCAATTATTTCTGGATCAACAGCTGTAGGGGAAGAAAAAAAACCAAAACAAAACCATTTTGTTTATTAGAGTCCATATTGCTCCTGAAATTTTAAGCACAAATCATATTCTATTAAAAATTATGCATTAAACAAAACAAAAAACAACAAACAAATCAGTTTTTAAAGAAATTAGGCCTAATTCTCAAGACATTGTGAACTCTTAGGGACTAGAGACAAACATGACACATGAGACAAATTTTGTGTGCTTTATTGATGCAGTAAAGCCACACTTGCTGATGGAATAAAGGACTAATATGAGGGGGCTGATCCAGTATAAAAACCATTACATGAAAAGATACTACAGTAAAATATTTACTTACATGGGTCATACTTGATTTTATTAAGGTACCACTTCAGAATTTCTGTGCGACCTCTTACATCAGGCTTGGGGACAGTAACTTGCATATCAAAGCGACCAGGACGTATTAGAGCACTAAAGGAAATGACAATTTAGTACACTGACTCAAAAACACTGCAGTAAACTTACTAATGTATATCAAAGAACAAAAATCCATTGCTGTTTCTAAAGATATCTACATAGATTATGTCTCCTGCACATATGCAAAGAATGTTTTTCTTATCTGCTTGTAAAAAGACAGATGAAAGGTATTTACTGACAACTCATTTTAAAGAGTTTTTTGCATTTGAAAATTTTGCATTGTGAACAAGAAATGCAGCTTATCAATTCAGCTGAAAAACTTCCAAAACTTCAAATGTTTAGAAACATATTTATTATTTCTCCATATTTAGCTCTGCAACCTATTAAATGCCAAAAACTGGTCAATACATGTCCTTTTTAAGAGGGAAAACTCCAGCTATGACACTGTAATACTTGAAGATTATCACAAGCAACTTTGGTTTTGTGGCAGGGTTTTTTTACTACATGGTCTGTAAAACAAGCAATGCATTATACTCACTTGTCTAATGCTTCAGGGAAGTTGGTTGCACCAATAATAACAACACCTTCATTTGGTTTAAAGCTGTGTGGAAAACAAGGTGTGAATTATTTTTTTTCTGGACACAGAATTTACAATTTTGTCAATAACTATTGCTACTGACCTCACTGGCCAGTCAAAAACATGCTTTCACACTACAACATGCAATCCAAGAATGACCATGTTTAACCCAGCAGCTGGTTAAAAACAGGGTCTAATCTCAGTGTTGAGCATCTTCCTTTAGATATATAACCAGGCTAAAGAAACCGAGAAATTATTTAAAATAAACAGCAGCTATTGTGCAAATACAACCCAAAAGCTTCTATATTCTTTACAACAAGCCCATTAATGCTACTGTTGGCAGTATTAGAAAATAGACATAAAAGCATACTAAATATATATCCTTAAAAGCATTACAAAAAATTACACAAAACTTCAAAGCTGTCAAGAAGAAAAAGTTCACCCACATATCCAAAACACCAGTCAGTCAAGCACCTTCTGTGCCCTCAGAATTCATATATTTACCCATCCATTTCAGCAAGGAGTTGATTAATGGTCTGTCGTGAATAGGGGTGCATTGGAGATTCAATTCTCTTCCCACCAACAGAGTCCAATTCATCAATGAAAATAACACAAGGTGCATTTGCTTTTGCTTCCCCTGACAAAAGGAAAATAGCAGAAGGAGCCTTGAACCAAAGGAACAGACAGTGTATCAGGTAGTTCACGATTCTGCTGTTTCTATTATTCTTGGATTATAAAGTGTTCTATTAGACATCACCAAAATTGTCTTGCTTTTACCCTAAAAAAAAGGAAACAAAATCTTGATTCTCTTTATCTTGCCATTTCAAAAATATATTTCCTCATCAGCTTATTCATATCATGCTACAAGAAAACACTAATAAAATAAACTATGAAATTGTCGTATTTTGTATGAACTCCCTACAAGAGTTTATTTTACAGGCTTGGGTAGAGAATATTTGCCTATTAAGTAAAAACAATATGAAATGTGATGGGTCTCAACACTAGCTTACTTTAATAGAACTTGCTTGTTATTTTACAGTGAAGAGTTCACACTCAAGTTTACAGCTATTAAATCACAAAATAAAAATGCAGTAATAAACATTAAGAGCATCAATTGGTACATGCATACCAGGATGCAATTCATCTCACCCCCCCCATACATATCTGTAACATTAATATTAATGTACCAGTCAGGCATCTACACTTCTGTAGTCAACAGAAGGAAAAGCATTTTTAAGGTGCTACGTGTATTATATTTGGCACCCCATCCGTGTAAAGTCACATTTTTTTCTACAAATGTAAACTACTTTGTACATGGTATATATTTGACCCTATCAATCTTCCATTTGAGAGAAGCTGGATTTTCTCCTCCCCAATAATATTTTCACACTTAAAATAGGAAGTTTCTTCTGTGAAAGTTATAAATCTAAACACTGGTTTTGAAAGTTTTGTTATCATGCCATTTATTCTGAGCCTGTTGATGGGTCTGAGAAAGGAAATCTCAGCTTATTACCATGCCATGATGCCATAAAGTTTTAATTCAGAATAAAAAAAATCTAAATATGAGGGCAGTAATTGAGAAACGTAACACATTTTTTTTATCTTACATTTACAATTAAAATTTACTACAATTTATGTATGACTAAGTAAGTTACAATTTCAAATACTCAATTTCGTTTACAGAACATTACATTTCTAATTAAATTACTACTTCTCTCTGAGACCATTGTAAAATCAGTTATAAGTTTAGCTATGATTTCACGTAATGGTTAGGAAGATTCTACAGTTAACTGATAAATGTCACAGATCTGTGACATTTACCTAAACAATTAAAGCTTTATTTATTAGTCTCATACACTACTACTTTCCAGTAACCAGAACTGTTAACTAATCAAGCCATGTAAACAACACTGCATACTTCATCTTGCACATAAAAAGATTCCAAACCTACGAATATTTAACTTACTGAACAGGCTTCGGATGCGACTGGCTCCCACACCAACAAACATCTCATCAAACTCTGACCCGGATGCGTAATAAAATGGAACATCAGCTTCGCCAGCCACAGCCCGTGCAAGAAGTGTCTTGCCAGTACCAGGTGGTCCAACTAACAAAATGCCTAAAAGACAAACAAAAAAACCCAACAAAACCACCCCATCCACACGGTCTTCTTATGTGAGTAGTTTCTTCCATGCATTAGAAGAAATAATGTACGCTTGGCTCCCAAAAGCTGTTAGGATCCCATTTCAGGTACTGCTCATTACTGCCAGTCTGAAGGAGCTTCCTGTAACAAATCTAGATACAATTTGATCCATATTTAAACAACAACAAAGATTTGTAAAATCATCAAACCAGAAGCCTGAAGTATTCTGCAGATTTACAGTTAAGTTTAGCAGCTGAATCCCTAACCGTGTTTGCTTCAAACTGACATTGTCCTGGTTGTTTATGGGGAATTTTTTTTTTTTTAAATTAAATCCTTCCAAGTAACTCTCTTTAAAGAGTGCAGAACACTAACAGGAAACAGATTTCTCAGGTGTATGCATTTCAGATTCATGTGGATTTCCACTATGATCTTAATTATCCTTTTACATGAAAACATTTGTTTCTGAACTATCTAAAGCAGTTAGGAAGCACTAAAACTGCTAAAAGCCATAAGGAAGACATAAAGGCCATAAGGAAGAAAAAAAGGCCTTTTAAGAGTTCAGTTAATAAACTCCCCTGCTTTACAGGACAAAGTACTACTGTATATTAGTTCAATAACAGAAGAAGGCACAGTAAATTCTGTCTAACCCTAAAATTTTAATTTGCATAATATGTGAAGAAATAGTAAGAAACTAGGCTCTAGTCACTCAGTACAGAACATGCCTCACAGCCATGGCTACATAAGTTTTTCATTTCTGCTAAGCAATTATTCTTACCTTTTGGAAGTTTACCTCCTAATACAGTAAATTTGTGTGGGTTTTTCAGAAATTCCACAACTTCTTGCAATTCCTGCTTAGCTTCTTCAACCTATACATGAAAAACATGCCACAAATATAACTAAACACTTAAAAAAATACTGCATGTTTTTGTAGGTAAGTTTTGTATTAGAGATGAAGTCTCTAATGCATACTGATCAAAAATACAAACAGAAGAAGATTAAAGTATACCACAGAATTTGTGTGGATACCAGTATTTAATTCAACCTATCCTAAAACTGTTTGCAGGACTAAGTAAACATTAAACTTAGTAACACTGAAGGAACAACCAAAGAGTTCAAGACCAAAGATGTGACCAAAGAAATAAACACAAAGTCAAAAATTCTACATCAAGGTATTAGTCTTATTAATTAAAAGGAGATTAATTCTATCTATTTGTCCAAAGGGAAGGAAAGAGGTAAGTCCTCATTTTGCCACTAATAGTCAAAGAACAATTGAGCAGAAAAAAAAGAGGTATCCCATCAGCAGTGACATGCTCACTTCTTTCTGGGAATCTCCCTATCTCCTGTCCCAATAACACTGCCTGAAAGAGATGGTACTAAGAGAGAAATGATCAAATGGCATTAACATCTTCTTATACCAATTAACTTCTGCAAAGATAGATTAATATTGATATTTATGGTCTGCCATTTGCTATTATAGTTTTTAAAAATGTTATTCAACAAGTAGAGTGCACCTTTATAAAGTATTAAATGCCACAAAAACAAAATAGAAAAAGAGTGGTTAAAACCTTCTTTCATCTTGAAGTGGTCAATGCATATAAAGCTTCAGTTGATGTAAAGAAACTTCTTGAACAGATTAAGATATTCATAATGATTAAACATCAGACTCATAATGATTACTTAAAACAAGAACTTGCATGTTTTACTTTTGATACTTACCCCTTTAACATGTTCGAAGGTGACATTTTTCAACTGGATTGGATCAACTGCTGCATCAAAGATACTTGATGTTCGAAAGCGTACTAAGAGCAAACAGCAGATGACGAACAACAAATTTACACACAACATCATTTCATTGCAAGACTGAGTGCTGCACCTGAATGCATGCCAGTAAGACACTGACCTTACACCTGCCCTTTTGACAGGGCATGTGTTCATCTACAACTGTCCAGCAGGAATTAGATTTACGTTTCAAAAAAAATCTTTAAAATATTTGCAATTATTTCAGTGATATCCTTTTTAGTCACGTGTAGTACAGAAAGCTCTTCATCCAGAAGCATGTACACAAAGCCAGAACTTCTCCCTCAATGTTTCTATACATATCCTAACTTCCTTGAGACCCAGGTGATAACTTAGCATCCAGTTGAATGTCTCCAGTTACATTAGCTCAGCCTTTGATTGTTCCACTGTTTCCAATAGATTTCTCAAGATGGTAACTTAGCAGTGCAAGCTCCTAGTTGCTATAAACTAGACTGTGATTACAGATTGAAAATTCAAAGCATCTTGCCTACAGATGATCTAGATAACACATCATCTGAATTGAAAGTCAAATACATAACTAGTGACCAGTCTGACTTCTCTGGTTCCATGTAACTGCTTCACCAAAAGAAATAAAGTAATTATACTGACACAGAACATTTTTGTCTTCATAAACGTTTTGTCACACTGTCATCTGCAAGGCTGTAGCCAGAAGCAGTAAATAACTCTTACGATAACTTTTCAGTGTACTAATAAAAACCAATCATAATGTCAAAACATATTTAATTTATGCTAAACCTTCTGGAAGAAACAACACAAATGAAACGGTGTGGGGAAAAAAAGTAAACTAACCAGCATCAGAAAAGGAACCTTTCCCAGGTAAAAATGATGAATATATAGCAAGATAAAAACAAAGAACGAAGAGAAAGAAAGAAAGCAAACGTGATCTTCTTAAGGAATCTGTAAAAGAAAATAAAAATGTATTTAACATGGGCTAAAATAAACTACTTTCTGATTGCAAAGATAAGATATGTGAATTAAAACAACTTACCAAGTGTTTTTTGCAGGAATACCTGTGCTTTCAAAAAGCCTTCTGCAAAACCAGTTTTAAAAGCATCCTGGTGTGCCTCTGGGATGTTTTTTGTTTTCATTAGCGTGTCTAAGTTTTCAAAATCAATTCGTCGCTTTCTCAGGATAAAACCCTGCAATGTTTTCCAAAGCAGTGTTAGTATACACCAAGTTTTCATAAATTCCTGGCTAACATGGGTGGTAGGAAAAAATCACACATACTACTGGGTTAGTTAGAGGGTACACGCCAGCAGCTCAAGTGTGGAATCCCCATGGTTTGAGCACAGGCGTTCCCATTTTTGTTGAGCAAATCAGTTTTGGAGCCCTTCTGGATCCCAGTTCCAAACTGAAAACACAATCTAAGACATATCTGTACACAGCCAGCTTTTGTTCATGGTATTCAGTGGGACTTATTAGCTTAAGCTTCTTGCTTTACTTCCAATTGCAAAATATCTTGCAAGTATCATTTTGATGGAGCTTAAGGAAATACACCTCATATGCCCTGCCAAATTTCAGAGCAGCACTGCATGGAGCTAGCTCTGGTTTATCTCCATCCACAGTACATCTGCTCCACAGATGAAATAAACCACACGTGCCTAGAAAAAGGGAAGAGTTCAAAGATAATTTACACACACAGTAAAACAAAAAGCCTTTGTTAGCCTGACTTCTGTACAACCAGCAATTAGAAGCAAAGAGTACCCAGGTTAACTTGGTTTCGTTAGTGCTTTGGATAATTACCTGCTGACTTGAAAACACACATTCTTGTATGCTAAACTAGCTGTATTTCTACTTAAAGAAATAAATCCTTTGACTTGAAGCCATTTTTAGTTTATATTCTGTTTTAGAAACAGAAAATAAAGAACTTAATTTCTAGAGTTAAAACCATACTTATACGCTGAAACTGCTCTCCTAAAAATTCAAATAACCTCATTATTGGTGATACATGAAGCAATTATATGCATTAATAAGAAAACCAATAATTAATAAGAAAAAACCTGCCATTAGTTCAAGTTTTAGAATTAAGAAATTTTTTCATGCTAGTGAAAGAAAACACTCCTAGCAAATTTTGAAGGTTTATTCAAGAGAAAGAGACAGTTTGAGTAAGCTCAAAACAATTTCATATTACTTGTATTTACCTTCAAAATTGAAGAAAGTGAACTTTTTGTTTCTGTGAATTGATCAGATGTTGACTGCAGACGTCTTGCTCTTGATCTCAGAGTCTTAAAGTTCCGTGTCTGTACATAAACTTTACGTAGTAAGAATAAACAGAAGTTAAAACCTAATCATTACTACCACTACAAAAAAAAAAAGTCTTAAGAAATTTCAGAAACTATTATATGAAAGAACATGGAATATAATCTTCCCAACATATCCACTGTACTGTAAATGGATAGTTATGTGATCACGAACCCTATCTGTCATCTGACCTTGGAAGCAAACTTCTAACTGTTTCACATACATTCTCATGTTAAAGTAATCTGGGTTCATACTGTGAATTATAGCTAATTGGCCAACTCAGGGAAAATGAGACATTCAATTAAGTCCAGGCAGGCTGACAAAGATGAAACATTCAGAAGCAAATACAGAAGGATGGGAATAATGGGGCTTTGTGAGCTCTGCTGGTAAGATGCCCTGAGGAGATCTGGAATGGCTTCAGTGTACTGTTGACTTTGGAAGTAACAAAAGAAATGAGATCATTTAACCACAGTGAGCTTATAGCACTCTTAAGTTCTCTCCTACCACATCAAACACCTTGTGATGGACATTTTACCACAAACAAAGAACATTTTTCTTCTTTTACAACAATGTCTTAAAATAAACACCAATGCCAGTCAATTAGATTGGTTTCACTAAGCTTTTCATTATTCTAGAAGAGCACCAGATAAAAAGAACATCTGCAGCTGACCCTTGAGCCCTGCTCAAAAAAGGTCTAACGTTTGATCAGATAGCACTGGACCTTGTCCAGCTCAGTTTTAAAAATCTCCAAGTATTAAGATAACCAAACTTCTCCAGACAATCTGTTTCAGAACTTAGCCATTCCCATTGTGAAAATTTTCAAACAGGCTTTATTAAACAGGCTTTATTTTATTTGCTTTTACTTGGGATTGTTGCCTCTTCTTTGAGGTGTATGTGAGAAGGGTAACTGATATGGCTCCAATAGCAATTGGATCACCCCTTGCCTTCTATTCTGCTAACTAAAACCTCAGATCCTTCAGTTTCCCCCTTACATAAAATGCTTAAAAATCTGCACCCTTCCTTGTAACCCATCACTGGACTATCTCCATGTTGTCAGCATTTCTCTTTGCCACAGGATACAAACACAGATATACCTAGAGGAAGCATGAGAAGAACTGAATTTAGGACAATACCTAAACTATTGATTATGTTTTCACTAATGCCGCCAGTCACCAAACCCCTCAAAAAATTGAACTGTAGTATGAGTACTGAATTCAATATATTTATTGATTCAAAACTAGTCAGTTCATCTGTGGTCTTTCAAGATTATGATCCACAAATACTGGCACCTTGGAACAACATGGTGTTTACTAAATTCTGGAAACACATTATTCAAATGCAAAAAAAAAAACAAACTTCATTATTTAACTTGTTAATATCGACATAACTTTCTCCTGGAAGCTTACTGGTATTTCTTGAGTGATGCCTCTACAACAAATGTAAAAATACTTTTCCAGAATAGACAAATCCTGTAGAGATTAAAACCAGTGTAGTTTAATGCTTTATACCTGGCCAACATCGAACATCTGAACAGAAATTTTGGAGGGGATTAGGATGTTGTCCGTACAAACAAGATGAGCGTAAAGCACTGAAAACATCCACAAAACCTGCAAAAAGATACAACAAAGTGTAAACACACTATCTTAAATGGCAACTCAACATTACTTCTTGCACAGTTTGTTTTTTTAGTTTTTAAAATATCAATTCTATTTTACTACAGTACTCCAGGCATCTTTAATTAAACAAATTACCAGAAAATCTATCAAAGCTTTGAAGCATTTCCAAGTATGCGTTTACTTTCAGGCAATTGTCACTGAGCTATTTTTTTGTATCTCAACACAATGCAATTTAATATTTTTTCTCTAATAGCAGCCTTGCAATATTATTCTTTACGCTCTTTCTCTCTACTGCAGTACTATATAGACAGTATCTCAAATGCCAGCTATATACTTATTTTTCTAACATATTCTTAAGCATCTGCAATGGTCTTCCTTCATTTTAGACTAATTTCAACAAAACATCTTCACCTGCAAGAAACTACTCTTGTTTATTTCAGCAATGAAATACTCTACAGAAAATGTTAACAGTTTGCTACCTTGAATTCCTTTCTAATTAATATCTTTGCATAACATTGCTTCTAGCAAAAAATTGATAAAAACATAAACTGGAGATGTCTGTGACATAAGTAGATTAGCAAAATCTAATGTCTTGACGAAACAAATTGGTGGAAAAATTCACAGCTCAGGCTCATCATTAAGAGAAATGCACTTGTACTACAGTTGAGCTCAGAAAAGTTTAAGAGCAACCAACTTGAAATCTGAAGAAACAATTTATTGAATTTTCTAAATTTTTCAAGTTTACAGAGACAAGCTATATACAACAAAAACACATTAATACTCTTTTTATTAAATACATTTAACTACAAATTATCTACAGCACAGGAGATTAAACTAAAGAATAACTGTATTCACCTTTATAATTTAACTCTCACCAACTCTCAAACACTTCACTCAAACATACCATGCTTATTTTCAAAGAAGGACTGAGCAGAGACGTATGATGTGTGCCAATGTGAAGAGACTTTGCTTTCTGTACAATAGCCAGGAAGTAGCCTGTTGAACAACTCTCTGAACTGGTTAGCTTTCAAATCAGACAATCCCAGATCTCTTAAATTTTTTGATACAGACTGAAAAATAGAAATAAATGTTAAAAATTTATGTAAGATTACCCTAGAGAAAAAATTTCCCAGTAGACCCAGAAGCAAATACAGACTGAAAAAAACAAAACAATCAAACCAAAAAAAACCACAAAAACCCAACAATGGTGAGGTACAATGGGTTGTACTGCTCACAACACAGTGGTGATCAGTACAACCCATGCTGATTTCCATAGTTCTGCAGTTACTGAGAGATTCTAGGGTTTTCCTCCCAAAAAAGTGCTTAGTTACAAAACTTGTAAGAAATTAGCTGAAAGAGAAGTGGCAATATCTAATACTACTTGGCACTGTTTTAATTTTCAATGTCAAAAGCAAGAAATACCCAATGATAATGAAAGATATTTTAACAGAAAAATAAAACTGAACACGAAACCATGCCACTTAATCTCTCAAAAACCTTCAACACATCTGAAGTTACAGTCCCCATTTTCTCACAAGCAATAATGACACAAACTTTGCTAGAACTCAGAATAAAAAGATAATATAGGGTTTATTAATAGAAAACTTATGGTTAATTTAGAGAAAGAACCATTAAACTGGAAACGAAAACAAATCCCTTCCTCATTTGCAAAGTACTACTGAGACAAGTACCAGCTCTTTTTTTTTTTAATGAAATACTGTATTTTTGTAGAATCCTTACTGGCAAAACACTGACTGCAGTTCTGCCAAAAAGATACATTCTACATATTAACACCCTGTTTTGCTCAGTCATATTACATTATTTTATAGACCAGTCAAATATTACATTCACTTAAACTGATATTATTCAGATTTAGTAACAGTTAAACCATCACTTTTTCAAAAAGTTTTTAGTACCTCACTCTTCTGAGGATCATGCTCTGGGGAGGTGTCCCTCTGGACAGGCTGTATGGATGCTTTGCTGGCAGAAGTTGTGGAGCTTTTTGGTGAATGAAAGGCATTGATAAGGTGACTCAGAGGAACAGTAGCCTGGAAAAAATTAGATAAGGACTTAAGCTTGTTTAAAGTATTTAAATATACTTCTGTTCCAAACTTGAACTTATAATTGCATATCTTGTACACTGCCTTTTAACTGAGGACTTAATCATAAACTACATGATCTTCAACACCACAGTGTTAGCTGATATCTCTTTTTAAAGAGAAAAAAGAGAAAGTTTAAGCATGTATGACCGATTAGAAACTCATATTTTCATCTCTAAAGTGATACTTTTATAACTTGAATTATCTATAGTTTTTCTTGCATTATTATAAACTATTCCCAAATGTTGCCTTTATGTTTTCTTCCTTGGGATCATACTTTCAGCTTAAGGATCAAAATGAAACTACACAAAGCACACAGTCAAATCTGCAGTTCAGCAGCATTCAGCCAACTCCACCTCATGAATCAGTACAGACACCCAGGTGCACCACGGATCAGGGCTCCTCCTCTTAAGGTAACTACATCTCTTGTTAACATATGGGACAAACAACCCCAGCAGTTCCGAACCTCCTCAAACTCAGTACACGTCACTAGGAAGGAGCTGGGACACAACCCTGGCTACTGGAATGATCCCTGATTGCAACTCCGGATTGAAGCATAACTGGGTATGTCTATGAACGTCCTCCGGCCAGGACTACCATCTTTGTGTTGATCAGACACGAGATCAAAAGAGACAATGCTGTAAGACCTGAAAACTGCCTCATAATTAATTGTCCAAAACTGTAATTAGACTCAGAGTTTGTGGCAGACCATAAAGCCTCTAGAGATCAAATCCAACATCCCAACCACTAAGCAAACTTTCGTCTGCATTTCCCACGCTGGTGAAATGACACATTCCTAGAAACATACAAATTCTTCCATTTCACTACTCTAATGAAAGCTTTAAACACATTCTCCACATGTGGAAAGAACAACCAAATCCTATTGTGGAAACAGACTATCACACACAAATACAAAATTTAAAAACAAAACCGAAGCCACTGGTTCGGATCAAAGTCCACAGAACTCACCAGTTCCATCAGACTCATTGCCTAATTAAAGGTGCCTTCCCGATTGCATTCGGACTGTTCTGTGTAACAAATTACCGACGGTTTCCCCTCCACTCTTCTAAGTCATTTCCTCTTAGCTTTCACAACAACTCGTTAAAATTAACAGCATAGTTTAACTGTAGTAACACACGTCACCACCCCCTGCTTCTGCTACAAAAACAGACACTAAAAAGCGCCATCTAAGGTTATTTCGTCGTTTCAGAATGCTTTTACTCTTTACTGTACCTTCCTCCCTCCTCCACTTATGCATCTTTCTCCTCGATGCGGACCCCATACCGCTGTAGCCCCCACCCGCTCCTCTCCCCGCTGCGGCGCCGCTGTCGCCCAAAGCCCCAGGAACGTGGCAGGCAGGAACTCGGCTCCTCCCGCCGCCACTCGCAACCCCCGGGCCTTCCGAGCGCCTCCGCCCGGACACGGAGCGAGCCCCCGGCGGAAAGCGGGCCCGGGACGCGGCGAACCGAAGCGCCGGAGACCCCCGCCAGCCCCTCACCTGGGGCTGCACTGTGGAGAAGGAAAACATTCTCCCGGCAGGGCCCTCGCAAGCCGCAGGCGCCTCTTGCGCCTCTTCCGCCTCCCAGCCCAGCCGCAGGAGCCCGCCCGCTGTGGCCGCCGGCGGCTGAGCAGGCCCCGCGGCTCCGCTCACGGGAAATGTCCGCCCCGCGGCCGCGCCGACCGGGCCGAGCCGCCCCGGAAGCGGCGGCAGCGCAAAGAGCTTCCGGGCCGCCGTCACCGCCGCTGCCCCGCGCAGCCGCCGCCTCGAGGCGGAGGCGGAAGAGGGGAGCGGGCGCAGCCGGGCCCGGGGGTGCCGGGGCAGAGGGGCGGGCAGCGCCCAGCGGGGGACCCGCTCTCAGCCGGCGGCGGTGCAGGTGTCATCGCCGCCCGGTGTTGTCCGGAACGCGGGCTCGTTAACCGGCGCGCAGCGCCAATTCACACACCCAGGCGAGGTATTTCTGATTTTTATTCTAGTTTGCACAAAGTGCAACATAAGCGGTGACCCACGAAAGGCTGGCTTACCAATCATAAAACTTGACATACACATTTTAACAGCGACATCAACATTCATTGGTTACAAATTACATAAGTATTTTGTTAATTAGACATCAACCCCGTATTTGTTAGCTATAGATCTCGCTTCTCATGCTAATGAGTAGGCGCAGTTCTTCCTTCCGCTTGAGTCCGGGGTCCGTTTTGAGTAGATGGTCAGGGTCTCCCACTGCCTTTCCCCAGTTACTGTTCAGTCCTGGCTTCAATCCTGGTGGCTCTTGTCCAGACAGCCCATTTGTCTTGGGATTGTCTTTCCTTTTCCTTTAAACAAAAGATTAGCCGAGTGTTTGATGTTTCTAAACCAATGGAGGATAGGGAGGTCATTCAAGACAACCAGCACAGCCTCACCAAGGTATAATCCTCTCTGACCAACCTAGTGGCCTTGTGCGATGGAGTAACTATATCAGTGGATAAGGGAAAGGCGACAGATGTCATTTATCTGGACTTCCATAAAGCCGATTTTTGGGGGGTTTATTAGCATTTTCTTTCTTTCACCTGACCACTGCTCTTCACTGAAAGTGCTACCCCCCACCAACTTACACTGCTCTGGATGAGCACAGCCCCACTGCTGCCTCCCCCTGCCTTTGTGTACATCTCTTCTGATTTCCACTAGCACTCTCATGATCAAAGTCATGTAGCTCAGCTTGCTGATTTGGCAGAAACCTCACCTGACAACAGCAAAAAAGTCTAAAAGCTGATGAACATTTACCTAGATCCACTTCATGAAGCAGTTTTCACTTAGCTATAAAACAGCTCATGCTGACTTGAGGGAAGAGACAGAAGGTGTTACCCTCTCTCCAGTGAGCTCAGGCTGTAGTGGAATACATGCTCCTAATGCACTATCACTGCCAGCATACCCTGATGTCTGCCCAGGGTGCCAGCACAAGAAGCAACCCCCCTTCTCTCAGCTGGATTTTTCCACTGTCATTGCACCCGGTGAGACACACCTCATCTAACTGTTGCAGAGTTAAATGACAAACACAGACGCAGATAAATTGTATTTAATACCAGTACAAAAAGCTAACTTAAAACATGTTTTCTGCATTTGCTCATTAAATTGCATGTATTGCTGGGGTCTGTGGAATAGCAGCTTGCCTTCACAAGCCACAAGCAAGGTGTCTCTGAGCAGGGTCAGATTGTATAAGTGATGTATCTTGGAGCAAAACAAGGGCCTAATAACTAATCTGCTGCGTGAAAGGAGACCCACTGTTGTGCACAGACCTCTGCAGAGACAGCTCTTTGCTGATGCACAGACTGCAACAGAACAATTATCAGTGTGAATGAAACATGAACAGCAATGTATATGTGAAACCAACATAAAAGCAGTAAGGCAAGGGTTAAAAAAGTGACCTAGAACACAGCTGAGAGCAGTAAAACTGGTAAACACTGAGGGCTGTGCAGCGTAAACAGAACAGAAGGCCTGTGCTCTGGGAACAGGAGGATGGCAGCTAGGTCAGAGTACACTGTAAATGCCATCCCTGCCCCTGCTGTCACAAGAGGGAGGCAGATGTAGCCATGGAGATACCCAAAATAAGAAAACAAATTGTGGAACAACCCTGCCTAAGATAAATAGCAGATGAAGCAATCGAGAATTAGTGAGAAACAACCGATTACATTAATCTAACTCCTGATCAGTACAGACTCGCCCAGGGAGCCGTTTGCCATCGCTAGCCCAGAGAACGCAAAGAGACTGAGGGATGAACAGCAGCAGTGAGAACTGGACAGGGAGTGTTCTCCGGTGGACAAGCCCTCCTGGCTGTGCCATTTTGGACACAGGTCTTGGAGCTATCAAGTATACAAGCGTGAGAGAATTATAGTAAATTAGAATATTCTTGAGTTGGAAGGGACCCATCAGGAGCATCGAGTCCAACTCCTGTCCCTGCAAGGGACACCTTCAAAGCTCTCATGGGAATGGGGGGACAGTGCCTGCTCACAGCAAGTTTCAACCTAGAGCCAAGTAGGGAAACCTAGATGCCCACCCGAGCAGCGATCAGCCAGCTCAGACGGGCGGTGCTTGGTCACGGGCATGTTCTGAGGGCGGCACAGGACGGCAGCGGGCGATACTCCCCTGCCAGCAGAGCCACCGGCGGTGCTTGGTCACGGGCATGTTCTGAGGGCGGCACAGGACGGCAGCAGGCTATACTCCCCTGCCAGCAGAGCCATCGGCGGTGCTTGGTCACGGGCATGTTCTGAGGGCGGCACAGGACGGCAGCGGGCGATACTCCCCTGCCAGCAGAGCCACCGGCGGTGCTTGGTCACGGGCATGTTCTGAGGGCGGCACAGGACGGCAGCGGGCGATACTCCCCTGCCAGCAGAGCCACGGCCGGCGCCTCCCACGGCCGTAGCGCGGGGTCTCGCGAGAGCTCCCGTTGCCGTTGGTGACGGCGCAGGCGGGGCGGGGCGGGGCCGCTTTGAATCGCGGCGGGCCCGGGGCCGGGCGCGCCATGGCACCGGAGCGGCCCGGGGGGGAGCGGGGCGATGCTGGCAGCCCCAGCGACGCCACAGTGGCCGGCTCGACGCGCGTCGAGGTCCCCCGGCCCCCCTCCATCGAGGAGTTCACCATCGTGAAGCCCATCAGCCGCGGCGCGTTCGGGAAGGTGTACCTGGGCCGCAAGGCGGGCCGGCTCTATGCCGTGAAGGTGAGGCGTCGCCGGGGTCACGGCGCTGCTGCCTCCGCTGCCGAGCAGCCCTGCGCGGGAAAGGGGCGCCCCGAGGGGACGGGGAAGCGTGGCCCCGGTATGAGCCCTGGGCCCTCGGGGAGCGGCCGCTGCTCGGGCGCACCCGGTGCTCTGGGACGTGCTGTCCGCACGGCCGTACCCCGCTCTCACCTCGCTGAAGTCCTGGAGGGTTTGGTCAGGGGACCCCTGATAACGACACCTGCTTTTATAAGTACTTTAAATAAGGGGAAATAACGACAAAAACCTTGCCAAGCGCCAGAGCGCTGTTGGCTTCTCGCTGGTAAACAGCTGCCATAACTGAGTCCCCTCAGCTGCTGCGCCTGCCGGGGGGCTAAAGCACCGCCTCTGAGAGATAAGACGAGAATAAATTACTAAAAACGTTCTTGCTGAGTAAGTATTTTAAAAGAGTCCAACAGAACCTTTTTGCGTTTTCTATGTTGTTGCACAAAGGACTAAAATCTAGGCTTCTCGTTAGTAAGAACTTTACCAATTATTTGTGCAAACTTGACTTTGTGATTAAAAGCATTATGACAGGCTACATAATACACAAAGAATAGGAAATGTAAAAACAGTCATGCAGGTGTTGCTCTGCGGAGCTATGTCTCTATGTGGTTTTATTATGAGCATTTTGAGTTTAAATCATTTGTGTGCTGTTTTGTTTTTCAGGTGATGAAAAAAGCAGACATGATCAACAAAAATATGGTTCACCAGGTGCAGGCAGAGAGAGATGCGTTGGCTCTCAGTAAAAGTCCTTTCATTGTGCACTTATACTACTCTCTTCAGTCAGCCAACAACGTCTATTTAGTGAGTAAAAAAATGGCTGTGGCTTTTTATGGTAGTCTTGAAAATTGAGAGTGAACTGTAGTGATATCTCAAAACATTTTCGTAATGATATTCCTTAGTCACTTTTATATCTTTCTCAGAATGGTTGAACAAGTAAAATATTTCTGTTCCTCTGGTGTGTTTGGGCTCTTCCCACCCATGTTCCCCTTAGAAATTCTAATAGCTGCTCTGTCTTAGAAATATGTAGAAATCTTGGGGAAAACAAGAAATCATTCTATTCAAGCAGAAGCCAAGTGACTGGAAGATACTCCATGGCTCACTTAAAGGAAATCTATTTTATTTATTGCTGGTGCTCAAATTTTGATACGGTTGTTGGCCTACATGACAATATGGTAACTAAATGCTGGTCCACAGGGTGCACTGTGGAGTGCAGCAGGACTTGTGTATGGGTTTATATACTGCTTCCACATAAGGATTCAGACTGTCTGCAAAAGGTCTGGCACAATTTCTGTGGATTGCTATAAGCACACACAGGGCACAGCTTGATGAAACTGAGAGGTTGCTATGCACTCCTACAATGCATTTTGAGTGTAAACAAAGGCTTCTTTTTCTGGAATCCCTGAACTGCTGCATGGAATAGAGGACTTCAGGGTGACGGATTTGTAAAGGAGATGATAGAATCACGTCTGTGTGTGTGTAAATATACATATATATTTGTATATGTTTATATATGTGGAAGAATATTGTGTATTAGAATGTAAGTATGGTGAGATTTCTTGACCAAAACCCCATAAATGCATTCTTGACTTCAAAGAGTGAGTTTCAGAACTCTTTTTATTTTGAATATGATATGGGCCATCATAATGTGTCTGCATAATGGTCTATTTGGTGTGTGTATTTTTTTTGCACTCTTTTTTATGTGTCTTAAATGCACAGTAATTCACTGTTTGCATTTTTGATAGTTTGCACTTACTACACAAAGCTCAGGCCTGAATTTAATATTGTGTATAAATGAGAGCAAGATAAAGTATTGAGATACTTTGATTTGTATAGAATGGGTGGTCTTTGGTTTCAGGCCTTGACTTTCACAGAAATGCTTTGCACTTCATTTTCTATACTATGGAAATATACAATATTAAGCTAAATATAGATTAATATATGACTATAAATATAGGTTAAAATGCATAATATACAATATAGAAATATGTAACATTTATAATACAGAAAAATTTTTGTAGTTAACTTGCAAAAGCTGTAGTCAGCATTTAATTACTTCTAAAAGTAATCGGGGTAACTAAAATAAGCAAATGATCTACAGAAAGAAAATGTTTAATGTCTTCTGTTACATGAAACTTTGATTATTTTATCCAAGTGAAAAGTATTGTGTGGGAAATGAGGTTTGCACAAAGGTACTTCTATCTCCTTCTGCTCCTTGAAATCATCATTTTCTAGAGGTGAAAGTTATTTTATATGTTACTTACAATTTTGAAATGTGTTTTAATTTTAAAATGCTTGAATGACAGGTGATGGAGTATCTTATTGGTGGAGATGTCAAATCTCTTCTCCATATTTATGGATATTTTGATGAAGAAATGGCTGTTAAGTATATTTCTGAAGCAGCATTGGCTCTTGACTATCTTCATAGGCATGGAATAATCCACAGGTGAAATTTTTTTCCTTACAAATAAGTGTTGGCCAGTTTGGATTTTTTATTTTTTCACTCTAACCCATAACCATCAGTGTTTTTACTGTGGCAGCTTCCACAGGCACTTCATTTGCTAGAGCTCCTGGAAGCTCTTTTTGCACGTGTTTACTGCAGCAATGTTGTGAAACAATGGCTAAAATCAGATCTGTCTGTGTTTGCTGAGCACACAGACCCACACTGCTTTCCCCTGCCTGCTCTTTCCCAGTCCAGTGCTGTATTAGCAGCTGTGGTGGTTCAGGAACCCTCTGGGTACTGCACACATGGGCCATAGGACAAAGGGACACTGACTACCCTGATGCTGCCCCATAGGGAGAGTCGTTTTTGCATTCAGCAATGCTGCCTCTAGAGAGCACACATGAAAACTCCTACTCAGGGTTTGCTTGTCACCTGTAGGAGCTGCACATTAGCGAATGTTATGATGCTGCTACTTGTGAAGGACGCTTGTCGAGCCTGCTGAAGCACAAAATAGGCAACTCTTGACATGCATGCTGACTTTTACAAAGCCTGAGATGTTTGTGCCATATTTAGTGCTAAATATATTTAATTCATTTGATGTCTTCCTCAAACTGGAATTTTCTGTTGGCTAAGAGATGTTACTGTTAAACAACTCTAACCAATGTTTTGTGTTGTTTCTGATCAGTTAACTTTCTTCATGTTGCTCAGTGCTCTCTTTGACTTCAGCTATATTCATATTTTCAGGGATTTGAAACCAGACAATATGCTCATTTCTAATCAGGGACATATAAAGTTGACAGACTTTGGGCTTTCCAGAGTTACTCTGAACAGAGGTAAGAGTTGTTTCTATCCTTTTGGTTGTATTAAAATGTATTTTTGCATCATATTTCCATATTCTTGAATACTTCACATCCCTGTAAAGGGCACCTTTCAATTAAATAAGTGCAAATGTTGCAGTAATACCTGATTTCTAATAGGTAAGTACTAATTAGCTACATGCTAGTAAGGGGTCTGCTCTTAGCATTGCACTTCAGAAGGTAAAATATTTATTCTTTGAGACAAGGGTGTCTCATGAAATATGATCTAGAGCCGTTTCTTTGGAGGGATATGGATTTCAAAGTTTTCTGAAGTCCGCTAGGAGATTTCAATGGGTGAATGAATGATTCGGGCTTGTTCCTGTTTCTCTGACTACTACTGCCCTTCAGTTCATGTCTCTCAGTCCTGTATAAATTAATTTCCAGTGAATTAACTGGGACATTCCAGACATTAGTTTGAGGTATAAGGGGAGGTGCTAAGTCCATAACAGAAGATTAGCTCAGTGGTTTGGCATGTGAATGTTCTCTTTTCAAACAGAGACTATAACTGAATAGTCATGACTGTCTGGCAGAGGCTGCAGATCTTAAGGTGAATAGCTAATTTCTGTACCTCCTTAGCCAGATCATCCAAACTTATGCTGCACAGCCCCAGTTCAAGTTTTTTGAGACAGCTGCTGGGGGGTACATCCTTTCTATATTGTTAAAGGAATGTAGAAATTCAGAGTTGCCTATGGAGTTTGATTCATGGTTTTAAGAATATAAAGGAAAATACTAGGTATTCTGTATTTTTTACAATCTACTGCTTTAACTGATGTTCTAATGGGACAGGTTATTATGTCTAGTTGAACCTTACATGAAAGCTTTAAAGCTACTTACTGCTAGCGAGTAAAAAAAAAAGGTATCTAAGGTTGAATTTTCACCTATGAAAAATTCTTGCGTAGCTCTTTTGAGGTGTCTTTTGAAGTGATGGCAGGTTTGGAATCAAATTTAGTATCCTATTCCACAAGCCATAAGCTGGAACTGCTGCCTAAAAACCAAAGCTGGTATCAAATTAGAAAATGTAGTGCTTTTTGCATAGTATGTTAGAAAAGAAATTTGAGCTCTACAACTTCTGTATGTATAAATGTATGGATGTGTAAGAAAAAATACCTTGTGTTAGATAAGAATGTACAAGTAAGTCTGCAATTGGTCTTGGTAGCTTCATTTGTGTATTTGTGGAGTATGTGAGTAAATTTTTTCTTCTTCGTGAAAATTAAGTAAATGCCTGCAACTTTGCCTTTGTTTAGTATCAAAATGAAAACCTGACCTATTTGATTTTGTTTTTTTTTTTATTCTGTAGAGCTAAATATGATAGATATCCTTACTACCCCATCAATGGCAAAGCCAAAACAGGACTACTCACGTACTCCAGGACAGTTGTTGTCTCTTATCAGTTCTCTGGGCTTTGTAAGTAATTTTCACAGTCTTTGAAGTACTTAATCCTTTTAGTTTATTTACTATCTTAAATTCAATAGTTGGCATGGTAAGAGTGTTCTTGCATCTCTTCTGCCAGCTGGTAGAATGACTTATGATATGTTTAGAGTACTTTGAAACTTGGATGTGATTACCTTGGACTGTATTTTGAATTGCCGACTTTAAAATGGGCATGGCCAAGCTCCAGTGCAATCATCATAAAGAATGGTGAAGTTACACTCTCAGTCCTGGATTGAAAATTTGTTCAGACTCCATTAACTTTTAACTGTGCTTCTTTCTGCTTGTTAGTATACTCCTCCTGTAGGAATGAAAGTGCCAGGTCACAAATCAAGTCAATCACCTGACAGTCTGCATGGAGTGGTTTCTCCTGTACCTATGGCCCAAAAGGAAAATACCCCTCTTTCAACTAAATTATTCAAAACACGTGAGTATACCAGGCCTTGTGCTGAGGAATACTCTGGCTGTAAGGTTGTGGTCTTCTAATTTTATGTGGGTAATTTGGACCCACTTCATAGAAGGTGTGATTCTCTTGGTGTCTTGCTCTCCACCATTCTTCCAGTGCTTTACATCTGACATGTTTTCACCTACACTACTTATGCCATCTTCTAAAGTTATTTTGTTTGATTGGGTTTTTTCAAATCATGACCCCTGAATTCAAAACTACCCTTTAATGTTTTACGGAAATAGTGTCAGTTGTTGACGTACTTTCACTGAAAATTGTTAAATATAGCAATGTGTATTTTCATTTAAATTGTCTTGCTGCTTTCTCATTTCTAACCTGAAATGAGAAAGAAGGCAGCTGTGCTGCTAATGTTTGTACTGCTTTTACATTCTTGGCAAGTTCCTAATTCAAAAAATGCGTAAATTGACTATGCAGGAAAGATGACAAGAGAAATTGTTGTCAACATAGCTTTCTTTAGCTTCCTTTGATGTGAAAGCTTAACATACTGTGAAGTCAGTCAGAATATGTTGCCTGTTTGTATCAACATATGAATCTTTTTTTCTCTTAAGATCTGGATAATTCTCAATTAACACCTGTGATGCCAGCGAGGAGTTTAACGCCTACTCTGCTTCAGTCAAGAAACAGGTTTGGTACTTCCAGTGTCAGTAGTCAGTCTTACACACACCTTTCCAGTGTGGAATCAGAAAACTGGAGCAGCCTCAGGTGCGGGAAGGATGTAGAGGTCAGGACTGTTTCATCTTCCCACTCTAAATTAAAATTAGTTTGTACTTGTGTATGCAGTGTTGCAAATGTCTTCTACTTATTTACTTGCCTCAGTTATTTCAAGTGTTGAGAAACTTTCCTACAGTAGAAGGAGCAGAGGTTGTAATTTGTGTTGAGTAGTATTTTGGATCAAACTTAAATAACCTTTTCCTTCAAACAAATATTAGTCCTTTGCAATATAACAGGAGGAGCAAATGCTTTTGAGCCTGTAGCGAGGGCATCAAAGAGAGGGCTTCACTGACCATCACTGGTTTAGCCCTGTCCTGCTCAAGGTGGGCACTGGGAGCAGTGGCTTTTTGGAAGCTGACCTTGTTAGAGCTCTGTTTGCTCAGCATTGTGGATGAAACAATTTCTTTAAAAGACAGACCTTGGAAAAACAATAAAATCCACTTCAAACTTCTACTAGCTGTTAAACTGAAAAGTTAAGGCTTTTATTTCTGAAGGGTTTTGTATCAACTAACCTAACACAAATAATTATAGCTGATAATATTTTATCCTAAAATATTTTACCCTCTTTTAATGTGTTAATGAAATTCTGCACATACACAAACCTAAAATAAAATGCTGCTGTGCTATGTAGTTCCTTGCCATGATTCCTATTTAGAACATATAGAACAACTTACATTTAAAATAATTTATTATTCCGTATCTATCTGTTTCTTAGGCCTTGATTTTAGTATTGTGTTATCAAAACATTTGTGATATTAGATTTTCCTTTTGTCATCTCTGAAGTATAATGGGGTGCTTTCCCTTGGACTTTCTTGGAAACTGAAAACTTCTGTAGCTGAACTTCTTAAAATAAAATCACAAATACAGCTTCAATTGCTCTATTTTTTCATCCTTTGGCATTTAAAAATATGTCATTTTCTATTGTATTCTAGTAAGCTTATTTTACATTCTTAAAAGAAGTCAAATTATCAAGTTATCCTTAATTTGGTTTTGATTTTTTTTGTATTTTGAAGTATTTTTTGGTTTTTTACTAGTAGGAGTTAGAATGAGTAATGCTTGCAAATCTACATTTAATTATAGAAGTTGTAATAAAGTATTTCTAATTAAACGTTTCTATAATGCTGTAATATTTTTCTTGATACTCAAAACTTAATGCGCTTTTTTGCAGCAACGTGAAGATGAACCTCATTCTACAACGTGCAAAACCAGTAACAGTGGGTCAGATCTCCTTTCAAATGTTACGTTGTCAAATAGCAAAGGTGAAGTTTTAAAGAAAAAAGAACTTGAGTCTGCCATTTCTCCCATTGCCAGCAATGAGCCTGGCAGTAGGCAGAAGTTGGGAAGTGAACGTTTGGATATAACAGATACTCCAGTGAGCACTCTCGATGTGAAAGGTGTAGTAAGAAAGTGTATTTCTGAAAATAAGATTTGGAAAGAAAAGAAAGTCTTTGTAAATAAAAGAGACATGACTTATGAAGCAGTGGAGACTTCCGGATTACAACAGTCTCTTTCAAGGCAGAATGAGCCTGTCAAAGAGGAAGTAAAGTTTGAAAAGCCAGGTGTAAAAAGAAGCTTTGAATCAGTTGACACTAGTCCTTGTCAGGAACTTAACTATGTTAAAAAAAACAATGCAGAATATAAACGTGGCTGTCAGATCTCAGAATTTCCAGCAAACAAAAGGACAGGTTTGACAACAGAAATTCAGTCCTTAATGCTTTGTAACGATGGATGCCTATCTGACACCTGCAAAAACAAGGAAGAAGTTAAGAATTTTATTAGTAACCAGGAAACAGTAGAAAGATCGCTTACTCCAACTGTAGCTAAAAATCTTATGTGTGATCTGGATGCAGACTGTGGAAAAGATGATGAAAAGGAGTACATGAACTTGAGTTTTTTAGGCACTGATGATGAAAAGCCTTTAGATGTCTTCAGTGCAGATTCTGACTTACTTCCTGAAGTGTCTGTTACAGAAAGCCATCTAGAAAAACAGCTTTTAGATTTGGACAGAAGTGTTAAAGACCTCTCCTTTGAGGAGCCAAAACCTGAAGGTGTGCTAATAACATCGCCAGAGTCGCAAGATGCCTCACAGTATGGAGAGGAGGCACATACAGTCCAGGACTGCAAGCCAGTACATCAGAAAAAGGAAAATGACCAGAAACATATGGAAGAAACTTACCTGGACACAGCATCTTCTCCTTCAGAAAAGATGATGGAAGCACTAAGTCTCTTAAAAAAAAATGCTGTTGTATTTCGGAGTTATAATAGTCCAATCAATACATCTAATATATCTGAGCCATGCAGCATGGCTTCCTTAGATATAATGGATCTTTCACCTGCTTGCAGTGGCTCTTACCCAACAGCTCTCACTCCATTACAGAAAGGAAGACCATATCAGATCTATCAGGTAGGTAAGGAGGCAGACAGGAACTTTGTGCATGCATTGGACATTAGGGACCTGAAATTATTTTGGTAGTAAATTTAGGGAAAACTCAAGTAGTTTGAGGTAGTCTGTCAAAATTACCTATGCTGACAGGGTTTCACTTGCTGCACTTGTATGGCCAAAATTATAATTTCTGTAAGAATTTAGCAGCAGCTTTATGCTCACTGGTTTGCCTTTGACTCAACATGCATTGGCTGTCCATCTCTGAGAAGTCTTTGCTGTTATAATGGATTGGTTAAAAAAAGCCTATGCTCTTTTGTCTCATTCTGCTCCTAGTGCAGTGTTGTATTTTCTGTGAGCAGTTATAGGTTTCCTAATGTAATGGGAAGGAGTTTTTTGTTTGTTTTTGTTTAGTTTTGGGGTTTTTGTTTGGTTGGTTGGGGGTTTTTTTGTTTATTTTGTTTGGTTTTGGTTTTTTTTGTTATTCTGCACCCTTCCCAAAACAGTATGAATGCTGTTCAGCTGCTGGTAACTGCCATTGTGCCTGCAACTTTCTTTTTTTTTATCCTGGTAAAAGTGATGGTGTAATGTATTCTGTCAAGTGCCAGTTGCAAGCCTATTACAAAGATGGATGTGAACAGTGATAGCTGCTGGATGTGACACTGAAGGAAGAACTCGGGGAAAAGTTTCTCAAAGAGTAGGCATCTTTACGCTTCCAGACTGAGATAAAGCAATGGAAGCACATTTCACACATGCTTTCTAGGGAATGTTTTGTGACTCGTTCTTGACTTGAACTTACGTATCAATTATTACATCTGTGACTAAACCTAGAGATGGGAGTTTCTGAGCTGGTTTTGTTTGACATCTGAAATCCTTGTTCCATCTTTTCAGACTCCTTATCGAGGGGATGCTGGCACACCGTACAGGACTCCAAAGAGTGTTCGAAGAGGAGCTGCCCCCGTAGAAGGTGAACGCATCCTGGGGACCCCAGACTACCTGGCACCTGAGCTGCTTTTGACACAGCCTCATGGTAAGACAAACCAGCCATCTGTCAGTACTTGAAAGGTGACATCTTTACATTTCTAAATGTCTGTAGAATTGTAAACCCTTCAAGGAATAAGATTGGGAATTCTTCAAAAATAGCTAAAGTTTTGCCATCCTGAGTGGCTGTGTTTGCTTCAGCTGCTCCTTCCATTCATTTACTGCTTTCTCTTAACCAGAGGTTTTGGTTGTCCATCATCCTCTTGCTTGCTGCCAATCAGCTTTGGAAGCTGCTTTGGCAGCCTGAGACTTGTATGTGGTTTAGGAGTAACAACTTGGTCATCCTGAGTGCCCTTAAAAATTCTTTGGGATGGGAAAAGGGGAATTTAGTGACGTTTTAGAGTGAAAGGCTTAAGTCTCCAATTATTTTTAGAATGTCTTCTGTATTTATTGATATTTAAAGTGTTATGTGAAGGCAGACAATTTTATGAAGTTGTCTTAAAATCAGTTATTGAGTTGAGTGACCTCATGAAACACTCCAGATGCCTGACACGATCCTCTGTATAAGGCTGCAGTAATAGCCATCACATTTGTGGAGGTTGATTTTTTTTCGGGTTTGTTTGTTTGTTTTCAAAATACTGTACTAAAATAGCACAACTTTGAAGGGCATAAATTTCTTTGTCTCAGATTCTGAGATCCACTGAGATTAACAAAAAGTCTGAAATAGTTTTCTGCTAGCTTGCAAGAAGCATTGACAAAAATTAAATGCAATGTAGCTATCTCTAATACAGTTGTTGATTTATAATTGCATTCTGTTTCCATCTCAAAAGTATACTACTATTTTGTAGAGCTGCCAGTCTTGGGAAAATTACATGAGAGAGAGACCTTAATTAAGAGGTAGTGATTACTGTCCTGTGGAGCAACAAAATTCTGCTAATATAAATTAACTAAAACTCTATGAAGAGATTTAACAATTTGGTAGTAAAAACTGAAAACACTAAACATATGTAGTTGTTGTTTTGTACTTCCATTTAGGATTCCTGGTTATCTGGCAGATGTTAAAACTAGATAATATTTTGGAAATGTAATCAGTGCTACTTAGACAATGTGAAACTTGGTCACAGGGTGATTTCTCTGTGGCAACTGGGTTCTCAGGACTTCAGTGAAAACTTGCAGAGTTTGTGTCAGGAAATTACAAATCTGCCATTACCTTCAGCAAAACCAGGGTTTTTGGAACTCCAAATTTTCCCTCACTAAATATTTAATGTGTTGAGCTGCTTGTAATTGTAATTTTAATCCTAAATTAATCATGTTACAAAACTACTTTATTTTTGTTTCTAACTTAGATTTAACATTGCCATCTTTCTTTATTGTGGAATATATCTTAGGAAAAAAATGTTCATTCCTATGCATTCAGAGAATCATACTTGATATTCAGTGTTTGTATGTATGTTTTTTGGCAATAATTGTAATATTTTTACTTCATTGTCTTTTCATGTGCAGGGACTCTGATCTCTGGTGAGTTTGCTATATTCTGTGCAGAACTGAAGTGTTCAGGTTAACTGAACAGTCAAAGTATAACCAGATCACAATTTCTGAGAACATTGTTTGGGTGAACAATGTTTCTATATAGAAAGACATGTCCAATATGCCTCTACATAAAAATGTGTGATGTTCACAGAGTCAGGAAACATCCTATCAGTGTGACTAAGCTATCAGAAATCACACATATAAACGTGTACTTCAGAAGGAAAGTCAGCATTCTTAAATTGTTTAACAGGAGGTAAAGCCAGAGACACTTTTTGTCATTGCTGCTTTTCACTTTATTGCTGTCAGTCTGATTTACTTTGCCTATAGGTAAAGAAGGTTCAGGTGCTCAAGACCTGGTGTTACTGCTTCTTGATTCAAATCACAGAATTGTAGAATTTTCCAAGTTGGAAGGGAGCCACAAGCATCGAGTCTAGCTCCTGTTCCTGCACAGGACAGTCCCAAGAGTCACAGCACATCCCTGAGACCATTGTCCAAATACTTCTTGAACCCTTGCCAGGCTTGGTGCTGTGACCACTTTCCTGGGGAGCCTGTTTCAGAGCCCAGCCACCCTTGGGTGAAAAAGCTTTTCTTAATATCACACCTTAGCCTCCCCAGCACAGCTTCATGCTGGGTCCTGTTTAGCAGGGATATGGTAGGAGTTAATCTAATTTTAGTTAGACTTTGTGTGGGAAAAATTGCTGCTGAAACATTGTTCAGGTTGTGATCTTATTAGACTTTGACTGGAGCTGGGAGTATTTTACTGAACATCCAGGTACTCTTAACAACAGCGGATGTGAACTCACTGCTTTGATGTGCTTAGCTTGGTGGGGCACTCTTACTGCTGTTAGGAGCTGCTAAAAGTGTATTAGATTACTGGTTAAACACTTTGGTTTCCAGCATTTCAAAACTTTTCAGTAGTCTTTGTGAAATGGCTCGAAACTTTAATTTGCTTGGAGGTGTCTTAGGTTTTTTTATATGCCAAAAAGCCAAGAATAACTAGATTTATTATCTTTCACAGTTTCTTTTTTTAACAGCAATTGTAGCACCTATTCTTTTTACAGTGGAGTGGGCATGGCTTGAAGATGCAGAAAGCTTAGAATGCATGCAGTGGTGTCTGGGATTGCTTTGCCTGCTGGTTTCGATGTAGATTAACAGGAGAGATTGGCAAAAGGACAAAACCCTGGAATGTGGAAAACCAGAACTATTTAATTAAGCAGAGATAGCTAGTAACTACACATTGCCCCAGTCAGTTCAGTGTAATGGAAGGTAATGACAGCTTCATGTGTGCTGGTTCATTTCTGCAAGCTGTCTGCATGATGTTCATCATAATTTAAACAAACAAAAATTAAGTTCAATAGTCTGAAGTTTTGGAGACTTTTTAAAGAACTGAGAGAAGGGCACAGATGGCAGCATGGAGCACTCATCCAGGCTCTAGTCATGAGGCATCTATTTCTTACCACAAAACAATCTCTTGGAGAAGTTAGCTCCTGGATTCTCTGTGATGGGAGTTGATAATTAGATTGTTACTAAGAGCCTCCTTGGTTTTATCAGAAAACCAGAGTATTACCAATAATGAGGAGAGTTACCTATAAAGAGCAGAGTGGCTTTAAAAACCTTTTAATATATTTTTAATCTGCATGAATATTAAATACAACTTGTCTCTTCATAATTTTCAAGAAACTTGCAGAATTTAAACACTCTTCAGCTTTTGCTAATCTTTGAGTCTTTGCAAGTATCATTTTTGTAAATTAATTATGTGGATTTGTTTTACCAGGTTCTGCTGTAGACTGGTGGGCCCTTGGAGTTTGTCTGTTTGAGTTTCTAACTGGAATTCCACCTTTTAACGATGAAACACCAACACAGGTCTTCCAAAATATTTTGAAAAGAGGTAATCTTTCAGTAATCAGGGTACATATGTATTTCCAATATTTGTTTTATAATTTGAGTTACCAACTCAATTATATCTTTGTCTGTAGATATTCCCTGGCCTGAGGGCGAAGAAAAGCTGTCTGATAATGCCCAGAATGCAATAGATCTTCTTCTAACAATTGACACTACTAAGAGAGCTGGACTGAAGGGTTAGTATTAAAATTGTTCTTTGCAACTAATTGCAAATTTTGAAGTGGTAATCTCCTCCTCCTGGAACTTAGGCTAATAAACTTCAATGCCTCATTAGGTTCCATGTATGGCACCACAGCACTTAACAAATTGTAGTATTTTCTATATTTCTTGTGGGGCTTTTCCTTTCTGAACAAGGTAATTCTGGGGCTGAATTATTTTGTTGATTTTTAATTTTTTAATTGAACTTCTGGTTTGCTTTACCACTGTTCTGCTATGCATTTTTAGTGTTTGACATCTGATGTACCAAAGTTCTCTTTTATCTAATGGATGTTTGGAATTTTTAACCTAAATGACATTGGGAACTTTGATTAAAAGATGATAGTTTGGGAGAGAAGCCTCCTACAACAAACAGTTAATTCAGAGAGAGCTGGTTTTTTCTTAGGAATCAGCCTGTCTTTGATAAATGCATAGGAGAATACAAAGTTGAACAATATATACTGTACAAAGTCTACTTTTTTTTCCCCTTTTAAAAGGGCTTAAGCATTTGCTATTGTTAACAGTGACTGTTTTGGGTTTTTTTTTTAAAGTTGAAAATGGAAAGAAATTTAGAGTGAGATATTTTGGAAGTAGAGGAAGAAATCTTCTGAGAACTGTTCAGGAAATCACTAGAGAAGGAAATTACTATGGAAAGGCTTACACATAAAGAGACTAAATGCTAGAAGCTGAAATCAAGTCAAATTAAAATAGAGAAGGCACAAGATTATGAATGAAAATTATTATGTCAACAGAAAATTGTGTGGCTTTGATAGTTCCTAAAAAGCAGTCTGAAAGAGTTTAGTTAAACACAAGTTATTGTGTTACTGTGTTTAACTAACTCTATTTCTGGATTTTAGCGTGAAATCTAACTGCCTGTCAAGGGCAGAATTTTAAAATAGATGACATAATGGATTCTTCATATCTGAACTTCTTCAAAGTTCATTCTTTGTCAAGGTTTACAACTGTATCTGGCCTCTTTGTCCAATTTATAGTCCACTGAAGTGAAGTCGGATGAGTAGTTTTCTGGACAACCATGAAGTTTTCTTACTCTACCTAAGTTTCCATCACTGTCATCTTCTCTCCCCTCTCCTAAATTTGTGCTCTCCCTTTTATGCTACAGCATGAAGCCTTTTGTACTGGGAAATCCCAGTTATGTTATTGTAGTGCTGTGCTTCTCTAAATTCAATCTTTCTGGGGAAGAGCAGCTTTAAAGCCGCTTTTGGCTCAGTGGAACTGTGTGGAACAGGTTCCCTGAATGGGAGTGGCAGCTACTTGTCCTGCCAACAGTTTGATCCTACTAAAGTTGGGGGTAATCAAAGCCCAATTACAATTTGCACTTTTATGAACTTCTAAAAAAGGAATATAGAGCAAATCTACTGTCAGTTATAGATGAGAAAACAAAGTGACTATGGGGCTTGGACATAAGGAAGTTTGTAATGCTTATGTGAATTTCTGTTTCAGAACTGAAGCATCACCCCCTCTTTCACGGGGTAGACTGGGATAATCTCCAGAATCAAACTATGCCATTTATACCTCAGCCCGATGATGAGACTGACACCTCGTACTTTGAAGCTAGAAACAATGCTCAGCACCTGACTGTGTCTGGATTTAGCTTATAGCATTAAGATAAGTGAATGCTCTCCATGGTTTTGCACATTTACAGGTTGTCTTGTAACCCTGATTTGGTCTTGACTAAGTTTTGTTGCTGAATTTAGTGTGTTTCAAGTTACCAGTCTATTTTTATTATAGCCTTCTTTATTCTAAAGTGAAACTACTGTATGAAACTGGTATCAAGTGCCTTCATGCTACTTTTTATCTCACTGCACTTTACTAAGAGGCATTGCGTTTCTTGGAGCAAATAACTCTTGGCAATAATGAGGCTTTTTAATAGTAATGAATTATTCCAGTTAGGATATGTGGCGTTATTTCCCAGCTAAACATAATAGGGAGAGGATATAAAGGAATTGTAATTGTATCTAATTAATAACTTACCTATTGGTGGTTCAGTGTGGTGGCAAGCTGGTTTGGGAGCAGTCCTATGTGAGCAGTGTGAATATGTATCCACTGTGCAAAACTGGTCATTTCTATTCAAGGTGAAAAATTTGAAATCTTAATGCAGCATTGAAAAGTCTTGTCTTCTGTTTGTCCCATTCCCAAGAAGGGATGGGAAGATACAACGGTGTTCCAAGTTAATTTGGCTAGAAGTGGCACGTGAGACTGGCAGGAGTTCCTCTGGTTGTTATCCTGTTCTAGAGAAATGGGGCATGGAGAGGATACTTGGGGCAAGTCTGTTAAATAAAGGCTCTGCTTAAGTTGTTGTGTTGTAACCATCTGGGCTGTAGGAAACTAGACGGAATGTACATTTTAGCAGTTACTGGTTTTATACAGAAAATGCCCAGTGTGTGTGTGCTCTCTTGTGTCAGATGACAAATGACAGGTGATTTTTTTTGTTTTCTAACAAGTCATATTCATACTGAAGCTGCCAAATATTAAAGACTATAATATATTGTAGGCTAACAGACTATTCTGTAAACTCACAGCCAGAGCTTGGATTTTGGCTAGAATATAAGATAGAAGTGTATATTCTGTATAAACCTGAATTAGGGGGAACTATGTTAAATTTATCTTTAAATGCAATACAAAACTTGTGTCTGCTAAGTTTGAGGTTTATTTGTAGATAATTCTGTTTAAATAGTCTTCAGTATTTTTCTTGCATTTGTATCTCTAACTTAAAGAAGATTTTAATTTTTCAGGTTAATACATAGTAGATAAAGATCATTTGTGCTAGATGGTGTTACCAGCCAAGGGCCATGTGCCAGAAGCCAAGCATTTTGCCAGTGATTTTTGCCAAGTGCCTTTCAGTTTCATGAACTGACTCTTTTTGCAGCGGTAGTCAATTCATTACCCTGCTTCCTGGAAGACAAGATTTATTGATGGAATTCTGAGCAAATAGTGTCTGCCAGGCTTCCTGCTGTCCCTTCAAGTTGCTGGGAAAGGAATGGGAATGATGAAGAAAAAGGAAGTTTCCTAGAAAGGCCTGAAGAGAGCTGATTATTAATAACTCAGAATGACCAATCCCAGCTCTAGTTGCAGTAAACAGAAATCTTGGCAAGTTGCAAAACATACAGTGAATCTCACTCCCTTTGCTAAGAACTGCAGTTTCAGAAAATTTCAGTTGCACTGCAATTGTTACATGATGGAAAAGGTGCAAACAAATTATTGCATTACTGAAGCAGTATTCATAGACTACATTCTCTGAAAGCGATGAGAAGTTCTTTAGTGGTTTTCCTGTGTAGAGTTAGAATATATAAACTGGGGGAGGAGGGTACCTTAATCTCTGGTATTTTTTGTAATTTATTCTTCCATTTCTAGTAATTTAGTTGAAGATAGCAAGTCTTAAAAGAATTAGCTATGATTACATGTTGAAGAAACAACAAACTGAACACCACAAGAGCTTTTTGTCTTCAGTGCTTTACAAATAGGTTACACCCATTTGGCACAACACATTCCCATAAAGGTGGAAGAAACCTGTTGCACTGGTATAATCTTTCCTAATCCCTTAAAATAGTCCTTAATCATCTACAAGGGTCAAGTAAGCTTCTATAAAAACCTTATCCTAAAAGAAAATCGTGGGGTTTCTACCAGTTGATTAATGCAGTATAAAAACATAAAATCTGTAAACAGTAAATAGGCCAATTGACAAATCTGTATGTTTAATATAAAGTTATCACTACACTGCTGTCCAAAATTTCAATTTCACACAATTAGACCTGAAAATATTATGATATCCTATTCTCTTCATTATCTTGCATTTATCCTGGTTATAGCAAACATGGATTTGAATGTCAGATGTTGATTGTTGAGATTTGTGATGTGGTTTTTGTTTGTTGTGGGGTGTTTTGGTTGGTGGGGCTTTTATCTTTTGTAAAAAAGTGAATCCTAGCTTTATTGTTCAGCATGGAATTCCTTGTAAACTCAATGCCATTGGTTTTGCCCCACTTGTTGCTTGACTTGAAATACTACAGGTAAAAGTTTCAAAGGTATAATGTAGTATCTGGAAGAGATTGTGTTTCTTCTCATTAGTAAAGATATACAAGTTATTGTGTAGGCTGGCAAAAGTTCCTGATCCTTAGAAGCTGTGGAATACCACTAGGCAAGTACTCCAGCTGTTACATGGTGCTCCCTGAAGGCCTAAACTTTATGTGCATAACCTACACATAAACTCTATAGCTTCCAGGTTACCTTAGGAGACTGTTTATCAGCCATTAGCACAGTCCATCTGAAAACTACTGGAGATTGGTGTTGTACTTGGTTACACAGAAGCAGCAGTTTTGGACAGTTACTGCCAGCCCTTAGGTGCTCTTGGGCTCACCTGCACATGGGGCAGTGTCTGGGGGACAAGGTGCTGAAGTGCTGCCATGTGTTGTTAAGCTCAGAGAGTCCAGTTTCAGCATGATCGGCTTTAACACATGGTTACTCTGGCAATAAAATGTGTCCTTTTCCTCTCTACTTCATTCTCCAAAAGTTCACTTTGCACTTACTTAAAAATTTGTGCTTCAAAAATTCACTTTACTTTTGTGTAAATACAAAAAATAAAATAGTGCAGTAGTGCTGCTACTTCTGCATGTTGTTACTCTTTATTATCTTACTTTTGCCTCTGCTGGGAGTGTGGCAGATGGATTTTTATACAAAGAAACCCTAAGTGCTTCCCACTACCTCAGCAAAGGCAGTGATTTTAAGTAAGGAAATACTTAGTACTTTCAGTACAGGTCTGTATACTCTTCAGTTAGTTCATAACCCTGCCTGTAAGCTTCAGAACCAGCTACATTTGTGTACTGAAATGGCAGGAAAGCAAAGTCCTGAGTGGGCCTGCAACTCCTGCAGGGTGCAAGTCTCCTCTGCATAACTCAAATGAGTCAAGAAAGGATGGTGGCTCCATCTCTTCAGCACTTGCTGTGCTGCCACAGTACCAGAAGAGAAGGAACAGAGCGCTGAGGATGGAAAAGCTGCACTACGCACACACTTAGACCTGGCTCTGCTTCTGTGCTCTCAGCTGAGCAGCTCTGAGGGGATGGAGTGTCTAATCTGGTTTGATACAGAGCAAGCTTCTGCCTTTCAGGTGAAGCCTGATTTGCTGCAGGAAACCAGACTGATGTTTGCGTCACAAGTGCAGTTAGGGGCTGGGTCTGGCCCTTTCCAGTACTATGCAGAACTGATTTGGCTCCCAGCCCTCCTGCAGAGAGCACAGGCTAAAACTATGTATCTCAGGTCTGAGCTCCAGCCATCTGCTTATGCTACTGCCTCCACATCAAAGCTGTGTCTCTTTGCACCTGGGCAAATGATAAAAAACCAAAACAACCAGTTTCCCTTACCTTTAAGCTGAAATACTTGCCAACTAGGAACCTGCTCAAATTATGATGAGTTTGAGATAGGCCCAGTTCTGAGTTAAAAGTGAATTGTTACTCAGGTCATGTTGTTTTGTATTACAATTTTCAGGTTGCTGCCTAAATAATTATAATTGACTGGTTCTTCATGATACAGCCAGCAGGCTCTTGTGTGCATGGCATCTGTTGTACAGCATTTAGTAAATAGTAAGTTCAAGATAAAATACAAACTATTAAGGGATTGATTTATTGACATATGAATAAATAACAAGGATAGTACAAGCCTACGTTTATTTCAGGGGGAGGTTAACAATTAAGTACGTTTGGGAATGTCTGTTCTGTCTCTAAGAGCTCAACCCCTACCGGTGACACGGTTCTGAGCTGTGGGAGGCACTCCAGGGTGGTTTGTCCTGGCAGAACACGTGCTGCTTCAGGAGGCTGGGGTTCTCATGTGACCTTCGAGCTTGAGTGTCCTTCCTGTATGATTTCTATCCCTTATGATAAGAAGTCAGGCACAATGGCTTCAGGTCCCAGCAGAACTTCCAGGATAAGCTTTGTTCAAACCTGAGTTTTCAGTACATCTCATTCCAAAACTCATCTCTGGCACATGAAACCATCCCCTTGTTACAGCAGTCTTTGAAGAGGTTACAGCTATTTCATTTTTTAATTCAGCTTTACAATAAGAAAATCAGAAGAGGGGGAAAAGTAACTAAAAAAATCTGCATGTAACTAAAAAGATTAAAATTTCTCTGGTAAAACCAACATTAAATTCTGTGATTACATTTTTATACAGTATAGCTTATATGAAAAATGTTTTCCAAACTACAAAATATTTTCAGGAAGGACCAAAAAAACTTTCCTTAGAAATTATTTGTAGGATGTAGTCCTGGTGGTAAATGAAAGCACATCAATAATGGTGAATTTGGTGAAGATTCAGAACTTAACCATGGATTATGTTGGGATAGAATTCTTCATAGCAAACTGTAAGTTTTCTGTCAAATCTAATTTTAGTGCATTTGCATTTTCCAGAGATTTAGACAGCTTATATATTAATTTATTTTAAAATTAAGTGTAAAGCATGCTTTTGTCAAGCATAGTTCATGAGGTTGTACCTCTATCTGTAAATGTGTTAATAAATATTCTGTAGGGAAAAGAGAAATATCAGCTCCAAAATTAGCTGAAAAGGTTTTTTTTTCTGAGAGGAAGTAGAAGGGTAAGAGAGACATACCAGTATTGATATGTTTCATGATGTGACTTGGAAAAAATCCACAACAGATTAAATCTTAATTTAATTTAACTTCCAACAGAAAACTTACAGTGCACTGAGCTTTTTAAAAGCTTAAAACTAGACTTACTGAGCTAGTTTTCATGTCATTTTAAAGCACCTTGTGCCTAAACTATGCATTTCAGTTAAAATAATCTGTTGTCAACAAGAATACAATTATGGAAGTCAAAAAGATAAGGTGCAGCCTCTTTACGTGGATCCCTTGTACCACATGCTGTTTTTCCAAACTTGTATTTGACAATCCCCCTGTTATTAATGGCTGTAACTTTCAGGATATATACAAATTCCCAAATCTTCTTTACAATTTTACAGGATAGGTGAAGGATTCAACTTCATTTCTGACCAACTTATATGCAAATTGCCCCACACTAGTTTAGCAGCAAAAATAACAAGTTGAATTTCTCAAGAGCTGTGTTGTATTTTTCCAACAGCTTACAATGTATTGAATTTATACTTTTTTAGAATTTTCACCTGGTAATACCTAATGCTGTGGAAAAACAGGCAGGGCTCTTGAGATTGTAAAATTATTTCAATGTTAAAGTGACAGTTTTACATATTTTTCATTTATTCTTTTACAGAGATGTTGTTCTCTTCATCAACTGACATCAGCAAGGCCAGTAATTACTGAAGGCCCATCCACAAGCCCATTCCAAAATAATTATTGTTCATATGGTTTTGAGAATGGAATTATTAAATTTATTTGTTACCTAGGAGCTGTGAATTCAAGTTTCAATAATATTAGTCCTTAAATGTTTCGCTCAAAGGTAGTACAGAATATTACTGTAACATAAGGAAGATCATCCCAAATTCTGAGATTCTATGAGAATTCAGACTTCCTTTGCTTTCCAGGGCCATCTTCTCCTAGAAGTCCTTAAACATAGTCATGAATTCTCAGTTCAGTTTTCTAGAAGAGGAAACAAATAAATTAGTTTATTGTACCTTCACACAAGATGATTTTTCATTTATCTAAACAAACAAATCAATTAGGGTTACATGTGAAAGGTTTCCATTCCAATAAAACACATCAGCTTCAAGACACCTGAAAATTTGCCCTTTTCATCAAGGAGCAGAAAATCCACTAAGAATTTGGAACTGTAGATGGAATTCAACAGAAAAATCACTGACCCTGTGTCAGTGGTGTGCTGGCTCAGCAGAGCAACACTTAAGAGCTGTTTTCCCCCTGATTCCATAAAACTTAAAACTGGAGGGTTCTAAAATAATGAGCTGAATCTAGACAACTTTCACTGTTATGAAAATATATTTCTATCTGTGTTTAGGACTCTTAGGATTCAGGTTTTCAAGCCTTCTTGGTGAAGGCTCCAGTATGAGTACCCAGATTTTCAGCACATAGAGGAACAGGGGACAGGTTAAGCAGTGCTGGGATGGAGCTGAGCTACCCCTGCCCAGGGACAAGAGCTAAACACAAAGCTCCTGGTTACAGAAGGCTGTCCCTCTACCAGTTACATGGAATTTTCTGCACTGTGCAGAAGAGTTTAGAAGTCATGGCTCCGCAGCTGCAGCATGAGAGAACTTTGCATGGTAGCAGAGACTTGTGGTTTCTGCTGCAGGGACAGTTCACATAATTTAAAACTAAAAGTACACAGACAGGGTCAATGCAGCACTGTGAACAGTTATTGCCTAAGAGCTCACACACCTCAACAGAGCACAAGCTGAAACTGGTCATGAGACAGGAGGAAACAACTCATTTTGCAATTCCATTTTCTCACTGAGTGTATTTGATCAGCTTCCTACGCGCTGTTAAAGGAGACAGAACTCCAGATAGAAATGTGCTGCAGAAGCACATAGACCTAAATTCTGCTTATGAGTAGACTTCTTCAGAAACAGAGAGAAAAGCTCAAGAACACAGAAAATTCTTGCATTGTTTCTGTTATTGAAGTTCATCTCAAAACAATACATGAAGGAGTAAACAAAACATTCGGGCTATGCTATCTCTGTGTTTCACACTGACTCTGGTGTTACCACTGGTACAAATCTTGGTGTTCAAAACTCAAAAAGAATGTTGAAAAACAAGCATTTGGCAATGAACCACAAGAATAATTCTAAGACTAGAAAACAATTTTAAAATGAGATTCCAGTTGCTCCATTTGTTTTGTTTAAGCAAGAGGTTATGAGATGATCTGGTGATAGCAAAAAAGTAACCATGGAAAACACATCACAGGCTCTTCGTCAACTGCATAAAGATACAGGAAAATCCCATTGATGCAAACTGAAGCTAGACAAATCCAAACTAAAAGTAATGTACCATGTTTTTATTCATCGAAACACTGAATTACTAGGACAATATACTAGAAAAATTGCTGGAAAAGGTGCTTTTCTAAAAATTGATTTCTGTCTGAACCTGTGGCTGGAGTGAGGGTGCTACAGAGATCAGAATAGATTATCAAAAAAGATTTTCAAGAACAGCACACTGTTCAGAGAGAGGGAGAGAACACAGCCATGCAAGAGCAATTAGGAGAACACTCAAGTTCATAGAAGCTTCAAGTAAAATACTTAAAAGAAATAGTTTTGATTTAAAACACCCCAACTTCGTCCTTCCTGACAAGGGGAAATTTCCATTTGCTAGTGCAAAGAATGAGCAAAATGTGCGTAACTGCCTGAAAGCCTCAGTGCTGCAATCTCTGGTTTCATCAGACAGTGCAGCAACACCGATGCTGCTGCTGACAGCTCTGAGCCAGGGGAGCTCCCTGGCAGATTTGCAGCCTCTGTGGGCGCTGTATTGTTTACAAAGCCATCTAAAGGGCCCAAAGAGCAATGATCAGTGACAGGAGTGTAGTTGCAGGCCAGTAATTAGTGGTGAATGCCAGGGGTCCCTACTGGGGCCAGTCCTGTTTAACACCTTTAGCAATGGCCTGGCAGAGTGCAGCCTCAGCAAAGCTGCAAATTACACAAAACTGGGAGTGGCTGACATGCCAGAGGGTGGTGCTGCCATCCAGAGGGACTACAGCTGTCTGGAAAAATGGGCTGACAGGAACCTTATGCAATACAACAAGGGAAAGTGCTTAGTTTGCCACAGTTTGGAGAAACGACTCCAGGCATCAGTATGTGCCAGCTGGGAGGCAGCTTGGCAGAAAAGGAGCTGGGCATCCTGGTGGACATGACGTTGAACATGAGCCAGCAATGTGCCCTAGCAACAAAGGCCTTCCCTTCCAACATTATCCCTTCCTGCATTATTACTTCCAATAGGGTGAGCGAGGTGATCCTTCCTCTATTCAGCATAGGAGAGGCCACACCTGGAGTGCTCTGTCTGCTTCTGGCTACAAGAGAGACATGGACAAACTGGAGAGAGTCCAACAAAGGGCCACAAAGATGATTGAAGGACTGGAGTATTTCTGAGGAAACACTGACACAGGTTGCCCAGGGAGGCGGTGGAGTTTCCCTCCTTGGAGATAACCAAAAGCTGCCTGTACAGTCTTGGGCAACTGGCTTCTAAATGTCCCTGGATGAGCAAGGATGTTGGACGGGATGACCTGCAGAGCCTTCCTTCAACCTCAGCCACTCTGTTTCTGTGATTTACCACAGGAAAGAAAACTGTACCATGAAAACTAGCTAACATTAAAAAGCTAGAGCAAATTCAGCTAATTCTTCTAAAGATCCACACACATGCAAACTCTGCAGTCTGACAGAGGAAAAAGATGTAAAAGCCAAGAGCATACTAAGCTAACAGAATCAGGTGTGAGGCTGAAGTACGCAGACAGGAATTAGAGAACACTCACTTCATCTTCTGATGCCTAAGACAGCTGAGAAGAGGCAAGATCAGAATACAACTGCCTTTCAGCTGAAGGAAATCAAGGTAGATGTTACAAAAATATCATAGCAAGGTGCTAGTTGATGTTAAATATAGGTGAGAGATGGCACTCTACAAAGGATGTGATAGGAAAAAAAATTCTCATGGCACAATGGGACTAGGAAGTCTAGAGGCAGTGAAAATGGCTCAAGAAAATATGAGGAGTGGGAGGATCAAAGAATGTTATGGAGATGCTTCCAAGCTATCTAGCCTCACCCACTTGTGTATGCTCAAAATTATTTATCCTGCATCACATTTCATAGATTTAACATAAATTGCCACATATAAAGCATACTACATATAAGCTCAAATTAACCAATACTTTCTCATACTGACAAAATTTCAAGGCAAAGAATTTTCTGTCCTGTCTAAATAACATGATAATATTACCTATTGGTTTAAACAGGTGACATACAGTGTATATGTTCTATTGAATGCACATCTTTACCTTCGCTTTCTTTGGTGATACACATGTACCAACCACTGGGCAATAAATGGCCATACAATAGCAAAAGCTAAAACACCAGGAGAAATTTCAAAGGGCCACCATGATGGTTTCTAAGGAAAACAGAAAAAAAATTCCTGTGAGCAATCTGTGTGCACATATTGAATACCAGCTGTATACTTCTCATCACTTCAAATGCTACAGTACCAAAGAAAATAATTGTAAGGTAAGAAGAAAGGATTAATCTATGAAGTAATTTCCTCAGATTATTTTTTATCGCCTAGTCAAGGAAGAGACAATGCAAAAAGCACGTACCAAGAGCTAGACATAAAATATTCAAATTCATCTTTTTTCACCATTCAGACTCAGGACATCATAAAAACAGTATTTTACCTTGACAGAGGAGGCAGGCTGGTAATTTGACTGTAGTGTTGCAGATTTTACCTTTAAATACAAACAAAGGCTTTTAAGTATAAAAAAGAAAACGGCAATTAAAATTTTTCTTCTTCACAAAACAAGAATATGAGGTTTTTCATCTTGTGATGGCTTTGCAATCTGTATATATCACAGTTTGATGCACAGAACCATCCCATGTGACCCCACATAGCTGCCAATTTACCTCTCATGTTTCCACTACTCTTTATAGTAATTTTATCACTTCTCTGTGTCTTACAAAATGAATCAGTGTCACTTACTGGACCTCTTTACCGTTTTTGAAGGCTCCCCTGCTCAACCTGTCATTGCAACTTTCTCAGCTCTGGTCTAGTCCCAGTTCCAACCCAGAGCAGAAATCACAGCAGCTTAATTTGCCGGCTTGCATGTCTCAACACCAGTCTATACTAAGGTCAAAACCACTATTTTAGTTTGCCCTGGGCTACAGTTACAGGAATGTCTAACACCATAAAGGAAAGAGAATACTCTGTTCCATGTCTTCCAGGCAATCCTGAAAATGGAAGTACCAGAATCTTTTGAAGACTATTCCCATACACTATTGTGGTGCTTCCACAAAAGTGAAGCAGCTGGTTTTCTAGGTCTTTCTTAATTTACGTAAACATGAAACAGAAGTTTCTGTTTCTCCTTAGGTAAAGACAGCAAGCACAGCATGAACTGCTGGGCAAAAGTCTTTTACTACTTCTTACATTGCTCAGGCAAAGATAGAAAATCAATCTCTATTTAACCAAACATTAGATTCTTGAATATCTGTGATGCAGCAAAATTATGGTTTTAATAAATCGTTTTCTGTGGCTGCCTTAGATTTGGAGTATGTCTATCCCATAGCACACTGCTTGTACAGCTTGCTCATTCTCATGCAGATCAAAATATATCAGCAAGTCAAACAAAACTGAACATTTTCAGGTTGCTGGTTCAGCTATATTCACAACATGTTCTCTTGAAACAGAAAGAAAAAAGAAACATTGTATCAATAATATCTACACTTGCTTAAGAGTTCTATTGGCTGGATGAGGACATGATGTACAATTCCAATAAAACTGGATTACTTCATGAGGAAAGAAAGCAATGAACAATCAAGTCTTTTGCTATCTGAAAAATGGAATCTGAAGTTCTGCCTGTGAACATTTACCATCTGAAAGATTAAGATAATTTCTCACTTTCTTTGAAAATGCTTTGAATTCTCTGGGATCATGCACTACTAACATTAACTGTGGAGTCTCCATATAGAGCCCGTGTAATGTGTATCAATAACTATGGCTAAGATCAGTCTGATCATAAATCAGTGAAATAACATATGGTTAATTTCTAGGTCAAAAATGCATGGTTTTGCTTATATGTACCAGAGTTCTGAATTGTGCTCCTAAGAGTAAGTACCAATAGGAAATTTCAAGCTGGACTCAACTACAGAATGTGACTGAAATGTCTTTACAGTTTAAGAAAATATTGTCAAAAATTTTAATCTGAAAAAGCACAAAAATATCCAAGGACATTTAATAAAAGGTGATCAAATAACTCCAAAGAATAGTACCTGTGATGCTGCAACAGCCTCCAGCATATGCAGCCTCTGCAGGACATTCTGCATGTCCTCCTGCAGCCGCATCAGCACCACTGCAATCTGCTCATTGAGGCTTCCCTGGGGCCCTCTGTCGGAGCCCCAGCGCTCGCCATCCCCTCCACTGCCCATCTGGCCACCCTGGGAACCGTCTCCTAAAGGCTGAAGTCTGTGCCCTGTAGGGAGGGAGGAAAAACAGAAATACAAAACACAGAATGGGCTATAGCTCTACTGAAAATGTTTAACAGTTCAGTTTTCTCCCTCAGTTTTCACCCAGGAGTGTGATACTCCTCTCATCACAGGCTATATTCAGACAGTTCAGCAGCACTGGGAGGTCACTGAAATGTCATGTGACATGCTTCCCTACAGCCTTAGTGTGACAGTACCATTCAAATTCCTAGAACTGGAAGAACATTTACAAGAAGCTATTAGCACACAACCAGTCAAGCTCAGCAGTAAATTCTGCCCTAGCTAAAAGTAAGATCTGTCTTAGTATGTGTTTAAGTTTGGCAAAGTCTCCAGCAGGAAAACAAAGATCACTGGAATCCAGTGATGAGAAAAGATAATTATTTGAAATCGACAATACTCCCTTAAACTAGATACAACTACCACTAGCCTGTCATATTTCTACCTGTAAGCAACAAATTTCAATAAAACAACAAGAGAGAGAAGATAGTCAACTATAGTATGTTCTTTATAATAGTTTTCAACATAAATCTTTTATTTGGATTTTCTTTTTAATTTTTCCATCTGATTACTTGTAGGTGCTATACAAAAAGGCATGCTATATATAAATAAAATACTTTCTGCCTTTTTTTGGTTTGTACAAGAAAAACTGATTTTATCCTTGACTTTACAGATCATACCACTGGAATATGGTGCTGCTCGTATGTGACAGTATTAGATGTATTATGGAATTAAAAAGCACAGAGGTCCAACAAACTGAACATCTGGGCTATTACATGATTAAGAAAAATTAAGTTTTAAGAATCATAATGGATAGTATCAGAATCACTCAAAGGTGTGGCTAACATTCCAATTATATACAAAACAATATATCACTGGTATCTTTCCATAGTATTCCTTGGTTTCTAATAAACCACCACAGAGATATAAATGCATATGTATTTAACAATAAGTACGTAACTCCCCTCAGGCACAGACTGGTTTTGAGGATTACTCTTCTAAAAACCCAAGTGCCATAAGCAGCAGCTGGAGTACAAGCTACCCACTGTAATAGGCATTTTGTTATCTGGACAGTGCTGACAGGTGCTTCTCAGACATCAGTAATTTATGGCAGTGAGGACAGTGGGGAACACAAATGCAGGGTCACAGTACCTCTCCCTCTTCTGACATTGTAGAAATCTGCTTTTTCTCCACCTTTTTTCTCCTTGTGAGGACCCCCATTACTGGCTTTGCCATCTTCTCCTCCACATTTGACTTCACCTTGTTCTTCAGCTACTCCCTCTCCAGTATTTCCAGGTTGGAGATTCCCATAAGTCATGCAAGTGCGCCTTGGAAAATCTGTCTTTTCTAACAGAGGACTGTGATCTACATCCAAGAAATGGGATGAATGCTTTAAAGATCCTTTAGCTGATGTGATGATCTCCAAGGGCTACAAATTAACATTAGCAAATAATTAAATTCTGTAAAATATGACAGTTAAACATTAAAAAGTAAAAAATATCATCTTTGTTTTCACATTAAGAAAATACTTTGCCCGGAATTAAGACTTCTTTTAAAGGGAGCAGTTGTTTTCCTGTAGAATATACTTACTATTGTCTAAATGTTATTTCCAGATCGAGAAGGCATTCAGGCAAATCTCACAACAGTGACATCACAGGAATTTCTTTGTATATTTCCAACATACACTGATACTAAATAATTACTAAAATAGAACATTGAGGTCTAAAACATTCCGTTTTCCCCTTCAAAACTGGCTTTACTTCCTAGATAGGGAAAAGGCCTCTTCTCTTGAATTTGGGAGCCATGGTCAGAAGGACCCTGCTGTCAGCAGCCCTGGGTAGGCAGTGTTTGCACTCACAGCTTATCATCAGCCTGCTCCAAACAGCTTGGCTGCACCCATACCTCACACCAAGCAAAGGAAAGGCAGAGTATTCTATCGACTTCTCACTCAAAACTGGCGGTACTGCAGGAAGACAGTAAAAAAGGATGACACAGGTTCTGCACTGGGGCTGTCTTGGTGGATGGTTCAAGCAGCCCTTGGCACAGGGCAAGGACAGGCCCTTGTACAAGGATATGATGAAGCAGACTGGAGACCTCAGTTAGCCAAAAAAGAACTTCATGGAGAAGCCAAAATAACCAAAAGGAAGGCCAGTGAAATGGAAACTGTTGCCCAAATTTGTAAAATAGCAGTTCTGGATCATCAGAACTGAAGGGCAGAGTGCTGGCTACATCTTTTCCAAGAAACAGCTGTATTTATTTCTTTAAATGAAAAAATTTCTCTTCTAGTTTGAACTGATTCACCTGTAGTTCTACTTGTGTATTTCTTTACATATACGTAAACATTGGTTATTTTGTGCAAAACTAGAACTTTCCTCATGCAGGTTGGGAAACTCTGACAAATTATCCACCCACTTCAATTAAAGAATCTCAAACAAGCTTGAACGATACACAAGGTTGGGAAATCACCTAGATAACACAGCTTGCAGAACTTCTATCAAATAACATTTCCCAACATGCTTCATTACTGGGCAGAATTTTGATTTGTTAAAATGAATTCCATACATACTCAGGAAAGAGCCAGACAAGAGAATGATGCAATATTTGAGTGCTTCTGGCCTTTCTGATCCCAGGCACCATTCACACATTTCTTTCCAGAATGAGGAAATTAGGTGTATGAGTACAACCTACAAAGCCCACACCTAGCCTGGGCCTCTGAAGGAGGTCTAGGCTAGAAAGCCAATGAAGACTACAGTTATGAGTAGTAATCAGCAGGAGGACAAATCCAGCCAAAACTATGGCAGCACAGTTGGTGCTCACCTTTTATAGGGAAGTCAGAGGTGTACATTATGACTGAAGAGAATACAAGAGAACACAGAAATCCTTCTAATTCCCCACTTCTTTAGACCTAGGCCACTTGCAGGCACTGGCCTACAGGCCACGTGCTAACATTTATTCTTTATTTATTCTAAACAAATGCAGAAGTCATCAGGCCAGAATAAAGGCAAGCAAAAAGTGAATTGTTACAAAGATACTTCCTGTTTCTTAAAAATAGCTGGATTCTGGTCCCTACATGTTATGAGACCCTACATTAATTTGTGGACACAGACCTTAGTTTCTTTATACCGTTTTTCCTTTTTTGACAATTGTTTCTTTGTACTGTTGTTTTTGAAGCCTTCTCCTCACATAAATTCTGTGAGGGCTTCAAGGCTTTTAGATTAGAAGTAACCAAGTTGTAAAATGCTAACAATGAAAGGAACAAACCCCTGTAGTTCAAACAGAAGGACAGCATGCATCAGCCACATCATTCACCTCTGCATGTCCACGTTCACTTGACTGAGAGGAAACCTATTAAAAAATAAGCAGCATACCAGCTTCAAAATACACCCAGGAATACTAAACCCCTACCTCTTCTAGTCCAAGCTGCTCCATAGAGTCACAATAAACTTCACTGTCTGAATCACTGGTTAAGTGCTGAGCTGCTGAGATCTCTTCAGTATTCTCTTCATTTGCACCTGCAGGGAAAGAGGGATACCACACATGCTTTGTAAATGTGAGCAGTTGAGCCAACCCTGGCAAAGACTAGAGCAATGAGTTAAAATGTGTAGGTGAGCATCAATTCATGACCCTTCTATCTACAACTGTCATTCTAAACTCGGATTCTGAATAAAGGTGTTATATTAATTTAGGAATTTCAGAAAACCTTTACTAGTGGGAAAAGTATACTTCATATTGACACTTCTGCATTATAAATTTTACTTTTGCCTTTTTCATTACCCTCTCCTTCCTAAGCTCAGTACAAAGCAGTTTTGCCTAAAGTTACGTTGGTATTAAAAGTATATATTCAGATCCCAGTACCAACAAACTGGCCTTTATAAAATGTTCAGCTTTCCAGAACGATAAACCAGATATAAGTGATTTAAGTGATTTTTGTTTTACTACAAATTCACTTTCAAAAGCAAATAGTATTTGCATAGGTAGCATAATGATATTACAAGAAAATACTTCTATTTCTGTGGGTTTAGGCCTCACTGTCTCTGAATTCCTCTCTCTTTCTCTAAGAGATACTAAAAGAAAGTCTTATTTTTAACTCAAATTAATTAATTAGTTTTAATATTCTGTCTTCAGATTTCTGCAACTGAAAGACATCATTGCTAGTCTCTAAATCCTGTGATTAAGCTTTCAAGAAAAGAATATTTGTAATGAAAAATATGTGCAAATGAAAACATGATCTTGGAAGGACAATACCTTGGTGAAGAGCATTATGAGTTATGTCAAGGCTTGGCTCTGTTTTATTTGTTTCTTCCTCTGGGTTCAAGCCATTCAAGGCAGATTTGGTCTGGATGCCATTCTGCATATCTGGGATAAAGCTGTCCGTGTAACAGCCATTACTAACAATACCTTCCAAATCCTTAGCAGCTGCTGATTCAGGTTTCACATTCTTATAATCTGTAAAAGAAAAGAAAACTTTGCAAAGAGAAAGCTCTATACCTAACAGCTCCAACCATATTCCTTCAAGCAGCTAGCTTACTAATGGACTGTATGTATAATGTATCTGCAGACGAAAACACATCAATACCTCTATATTCCCATTTGTGTGGATTGTTCTGTTCTTGTAAAAAGCATAAAGAGCAGATACTTGAATAAGTAAATCCAAAGTAGGTGTCTCTTCTAAACTAAATAATAATCCAAATGTCCTTGGAGGACATCTGTACAGAATTCTAATTATGTAATTTCATTTGGTTTTCACTAGATGCTGTTATTTCAGCATCTGGTTCTTTATGGACCCTCTAAATGAATCTCACTGAAAGTTCTGTTTTATTTTCTCTGAAGAAAAAACAGTAATTTTCAATTCTACTCTTACAGGCCACGTAGTCATTCATAGCTCTTACAAAAAAGCAGTGGCAACAAAACCCAAAACAATGCAGGGTATAGATATTTAGATAACCGTTTGACAGAACTTGATAGGCAAGTCAAAAATCATACGGCATAGCTCGCAAATTTGTACCAGTTTTAATTCTTACAGCCTAGGTTGAAACACAGACATCTTTCACATATGCATTTGCATGTATTTCCATCTAATTCCTTTGAAAAAGTACAGCATTCATGATACTTCAGTATTTTCTGCCACTTAGGTGGCTAAGAACAACTCTGGGACACACAATGGTCCAGAACCTTACCCTTTCCATTTATCTGCAGTTCTTTTTCTTCCTCTTCACGAAGCCCTTCTTCTTCTGATTCTGCTCCACTATCACTGCTTTCAGCTTTTCCATTTACAGCTTTTATATTTGGAGTGGAATTCATAACATTACTAAGGTCTAAGAAAAAAAAAGCAAAGAAAAAAAGATGTATTTTAAAGGAAACAAACATATAGCACCACCACCCCTCCCCAAAACTATCAGTGACGGTTCTACAAAAGTACATCCATATTAGAAGATGTACCAAATAATGGCACCTTATTTCTGTAAGCTCTTTATTAATTGGTTTAATGTTTCTCTTTTGTGGCCCATCACTGAGTGCCTGACTGCCGGTGCAGATATTCTCCATGACTCTGAGGCAGCCCCCAGGGAAGAGACTCCAGCCACTTTCAGGAGTCTCAGACCAAGCCTATTACTGTATTTAGGTTACAGCTGCAGCTGGGACTGATGTGGCCATGTTCTTTTAAACCCAGAAATCACTGTTTTAACAGAATTTCCCTTTTGGTCTGAAATGCTTCAAACCTGCTCACAGTTCAAAGGCAAATCTTGAAACATTATATTCAATCATGTGAACAACAGAATTCTGAATAAGGTAAATACAATATTCCACACATCTTCTGCTGTAATTTAGGCAGATGCAAAATATGGTAAGATGACTCATGTTTACACAGATCTTTACCTAACAAATGACACATGGAAATAAATTCTCTGATTTCAGTGAAAAAGTTGATGGAATTAATATACACACTGAGCATTTTTTTCATAAATATTTTAAAAAAACAAATATTGAAATAGACAAAGTAACTAACAAATCCTTGTTTTCCACATCTTTGATCACTCTAAGGATCCCAATTTACTGTAACTGTACGAAAAACGGAAAGGTGAAGATTCATTAAAAAGCTGAAGTATATAAAGGACAATTCTACCATCTCCTGTAAAAAAAGTTATGGTCAAATACACCTTGATGATCATTTAAGCCTCCTATGTTAGGACAGAGTACAAAGGTACAAAGAGGGGACAGTTTCTGTGAGACACTTGCACAGATTACATGTTAGCTCCAAGGCGGAAATCTGACTGTTTTAATTGTCACCACAGCATTTCATTTGCATAATTTCTATGTTCCTTTGTCAGAACCTTGAAAGATTTATTATCACATTTAGGCTTAACATTAAACTGCAAAATAATATCCAATTATACTGGAGTTGCCAAACCAGCTTCAGTACTTTCTTTGCTGCATGGTAATTTAAAGGTAAGGCTTTTTTCTGCTTTAATCTTCCAATTAAGAGCCTTCCCACATTTCTCTAGTTTCCAAGCTTATCCACAGCACTTTAAAAAAGAAAAAAGGGAAAATAACTTATTGTACAGTAACAATTAATATATTAAGTATTACATTCACCTTAGTTTTATTGCTAGTTTTATTTATTTTATTTTAATGTTTTTGTGGGCACTATGCATCACTTCTTTGGATTGATTTAATCCATCTCTTATCTGAAGATGAAAAAACCCCTACTTTATGGTAAAATGAGAATTGGAAAAGCAATTGTCTATCTTGTTCACTACAAGAATATAAGCACCTACTCATTTTCTCCTCGTAGAAGGTCACTACTTATTTGCACTGAAATTTGCTTCACAAAAGGGAAATCCCAACATAGTCCCACGTTTTTTCTCACAAGTGTGTTTCATGAATTGCAAATCCCAGTTCCCAAGATGTTTTTCTGAGAAGCAGCAGCATAAGAAGGATAAGGCAGCAGTTATGTCCTCACAGCACGAGCATGAGGCACAGACACAGCCCCCTTGGCACTGTAAGGCACACATCACCCTTCCCTTTAACAACAAGGGGGTGGGGACACAATCATCCATGTGTCCTACCCAGCCGTGGGAGTAAACAGGATAGACAAGACCAGGAGGAACATTAAGCTGTGAAGGCGAATTAAAACCGTAAAGCTCCTCCCCATACCAAAGATACTGCAAAAGGCCCCAGCTACACCACAAGGTTTTCCCTAAGATTTACTTATTTTCTTTTTGAAAGGAATGTTTTTGAACATTCAAGCATGTTCTTTCTTCACTTACTTGCAGTAAGGAGATTATTCATCTAGGGAAACTTTTAAGTGATATATCACATACATTTAAATTAAGAGGAGGAACTGAGAGAATGTATCAACATTTACAGATTTATAGTATCACATCAAAGGACACCTTAATAACTGAAATCCATCAGGAATTTCTTCCACTAAGCCATTCTTAGCAACAGTGCTCCCAAAGACCATAAAGAGGCATTGCTTTGATGCAGACTCAAAGAACACAACCCTGTACAGAGTTTGGCCACCTGAGATGCCAGGCCTAATGGTGTGCTTTTCCTCAGAACCCTTACACTGCTATCAGGTCTATCCCCCATTGCTTTTACTACATGGCATATCCATGGCTGGCTGCCATTCTCATTGCTCTGAGTATCTGCTAAGGAACCAGACACGATGGTCAATCATCAATTTAATCCTGGGGGTGACAGGTTTAAAGACTAAGCAGAGCCAACGAGCAGTGACTTCTACATCCCCTGCCCGTAGGTTAATGGGCTGTTCCCTGAGGAATGTATATTCTCAGTGTGAATGATACAAGTTAAGCAAGCTTTTAAAACCTTACTTGGTTTGTGCTAATCCCACCCAGCCACTCCTCAACCCTTTATTTCATTTACTCACTTCAGCTGCATGCAAAATGTTACTAGCTTTTTCTGTTGTCCTACTTTAGATACTACAGAATTCCTCTTGATTTATTATTTTCACCTTACTACATACAACATCAAACTGAGATTTGTGACAATTTTTTAAATCAAAGCTGTACTGCTTTTTAGCCACAGAAGATCTAGTCTGTAAAAGCCAGAGGTGCGGGTTTGGGGTTTTTAATGCTAAATACTAGGAGCTGTATAACAGTAACAACTTGAAATATAAAGACTTCACAAAAAAAAAAAAAGGCAAGATGGAAAGGATGTGAAGAACAGACATGCAGCTTCTCTACAAGCTTTCACCAGATGTTTATTTTCTACTGTCTCCTCTATTAATGGATTTCCTACAAGCCATTCTAAATATACTTCTTTAAAGGCAGCTACAATTCTCCTCAATGACCTGTATAATGAGGCTAAGTTTCTCAAAACTATGTGATTTTTAACTCTCCACATATTTCAAGGCCGTTTTTGTTACCCAGATTGGAGTTCAGAGCTTAAATGCCTCTGTAGATCTGCCCCAGCTTGAAGGTCATTTTACAAAAAGAACCTTACCGAGCAGGTTTTTCCTCAAATGCCTTGTATTTTTGTTTCATGAACAGGTATGCAATTCTTATACAAAATTAATATGCACTGCTGGAGCTGTACTGGTGGTTAGCCCAGTACACCACAGTATCATCCTCACACAAGTTCTACAGCCTCTCACATGCTTTGAAAATGATCAGGAGCCAGTCTGCAACAGCACATGAAAGACACAAGCTGTGTACACCCTCACTGTTTAATAAGAATTACATGTTTTCATGAAATACTGTGACTTTATTATCTGCTCAACAGCAGCAAAATCTTAACCACTAGAAGATTATTTCCATGACCTACACTTGTATCACCTTGTGTAGGGATCTCTCTGCACACCTGTGTTTATGTTAAGTCTCAAGGAGTCTACATGGTGTACAAAATTGTTTTCATCATCAGGTAACTGTAATTACTTTCTAGCCATCACCCCTTGATGTTTCATGCTTGTTACTGATCCAAGTAGGCTCCCTACTTCAATTCCAAGTTCGTGCAACCATGTTCTGCTATTTCCAATACACTTAGTTACACAAATCCCCACCTCATTTTGAAACTGATGTACCAAATACTGCAAGGAGTGAATGCATGAGACATGAGGGTACATGCAAGCATCTGGGAGCAATAAGCTCTTCAGCTGGAACAAGAGTTTCTATTCCCTCATCTCCTTGCATTCTTTTTAATATAGGACACTACACAGAAAATTTCCAAGGGCCCAGCCTGTTCTGTAACATCTGTTCTGCACTACTCAAACAAGCAGAGATTTTAAAATCTTTTTTTAAAAAGAGATTTTAGAGGAGTCTGTCAGAAATACAGACTGAAAAATCCAAAAATCATTAACTACCATGGTTTTATTTCTTTTAAATTTAAGTGCATTAGATGCAAGTTCTCTGACAAATGTACACCCTAAGAACAAATATTGGGGCAACCACATCTTCCTCTATATAGTCTTCCTTAACTTTACTAGAACAGAAAAAGCCTCTCCTCATTTTTATTTTTCTTTTAATATACTCCAAAAGACTACAGCCTTGTTTTGTCAGCATTCCTCTCTCTGCTTATGTGCTTTTCAAACTGTTACACTCCAAGAGATGCCTCGGTATTTAATAAAAAAAAATTTAATCAGTAATACTCACATCTTTATTTACCATTAATAAACATTAAAACAATAGTCTTGGATAAGAACAAACACAGAAAACAGCAACTTCTCAGACATTCATATTAACTTTCAAGTACAGTATTTAGGACTGCTGACTAGTCATCCCAGACCTTTACACTTTTCAGTATTTAAGGAGTTTCTCATCTCTGTCCATATTGCCAGTACCTTTTCCCAAGGATTTTCAGAATATGTGCCATATAAATATGGATACCAAATTTTGGGGTTGACTTGAATACATTTCCATCCTCCCTGATGCTCCTCAGCCTTCTGCAGTAGAGACAACGTGCCTGGGACTTCCTAGCACAGAGAAGGCCAGGCAGGACAGCAGCTGCTCCACAGGCATTCCCAGCACTGGCAGGTAGTTCCACAAAGGCCCCCAGATGTCCAGGGCCACCAAGCACACACAGCTCGGTTACACGGCGCGTGTGCAGCAAGACCAATGGATCCGGGCTTTGCCAGCTTTCTGTCAGCACCTCAGCCAAGATGTGAGAATGAACTTGAAGAACAGCTGCTTCTTAGATGTTATAACTTGAAAGCATAGTAATATCATTCCAGGATCCAGGATATCCTCAAGCCTGGTACTACTTCCCTCTGGGAGGAGCAAAACTTGCTAAGCTCTTTTCTGTGCAGAAGAGATAAAGTCATCATTTGGAACTTTCACTTTGCACAGCAACTAGGAAGAAGCATTATTACACTCTTGAGTTTTGTCCCAGAAAATACAAAACAAGCACAGTGAAATCAGAACCCTATAAAGAAAACTGAATTATGCTTGAAAACAACACAAGGCCTCATAGCTGAGTCGCACATTGTAGTCTTGCATTGTAGCAATCAAAAATTGTTTTGCCTTGTACCAGAAAAAAACAAAAATGAAATAGCATTAAGGTCATATTCTCCTGCCATCTGCTCCAAGCCTACCATTTGAACTGCCTTTTACAAAGCCCATATCAAACACACCCTCAGAGGTAAAATAAATGGCTTTTCTATGCATCTTAAAGGCTATAATTAATTATTTTTGCTACACAAAGTTAAACATGAAACATCAGTCTGTGTCCACTGGGTACTTTTCTGACAGCAATCAAGATACAACTACCAATATCTGTCCTTCCCCAGCCTCCCACACCTCTATCCTCTGCTTCTTTGTAGGCTGTCTTTGTAGAACAGAGCTCTGAGAATTACAGATTCCAATTCTTTCATCACAAGATCTTAACTACAATAAGAAAGCCAAAATATAAGACACCAGAATTATCTGGCAAGTGGGTACATCTTCTAAATCTACTAAACCTGAAGAGCTTTTGGCATTTACTTTCCCTTTTGTAGGGAAATCTTTCTGGCTGGAAAGAAAAAATCCAAGTTCAACAACCAATTATGCACCAAAACTGTTACTGTTGACTCAACCCAGCATGAATCACAATACAGACAGGCTTTTCTTTCCATGGAAGAAGACTTCTCATAGCTCCCTCCACTTACAAAGAAACAATTTTTAATCTTACATTTTCACATTTGGATACTTTGCTGCTCACCCTGTGGCAATGTATTTCGTCATCACTCTGTATGAGAGGGGAGCTGTTGAAATACTCAGGCTTAGAGCTACACTGATGCTCTGCCCTGATTTCCAGCACTGTTAGACAGCACTTACATACAGCCAGCAGCTTGAAGTCGAGTTCACAAAGGAGGCTGAGATTTGGTGTGTAAAGCCTGATGCAGGTATAGATTGCAACAGGACAAGTCATGGCTTGTTGAGTCACTGATTCCACATCTCACTGAGACTCTCCACTGACTGGCACTTGCTGGCCCAGCCCTTAATCTTCTATAATAATCCCATCCTGCAGCAAATGCTGCTGAGAATGTTCTAGACACTTCTGAAAGCTAAACTACTGAGATTTTAACAAAAAACGTTTGTATAGTAGGTTTCACACTAGCCTTTCTGAATATCATTTGTAACCTTGATTATACTTGTTAATTTATAATTGAAAACTAGAAGGGGAAAAAAGTTTGAAGGATGAGATTTTAAAAACCTCACTCACCCACACACCCAGCAGCTCCTCCTGCCTCAATGCAACTCCTCATTGTGGTGCAGCCACTAACAGAACCTAATAAAGCACTGCAGTTCAGAGCAACATGGATTTTAGCTCTTTTCCCCCTTCTCATGAATGACTAAGATTCACCGGCATTGAGTTCTGTAAAAATCCTAGTGAAGAAAGGTGGAAGGAAAGGGAAGGAAATCTGTTAAAGAAGTATCTTTGAAGTCAAAGACCCATGAAAAAGTGAGTTTATGAAGCAGAGGTTGTTTCAGAGCAAAGGCTCAGACATGAGCAGAAAGAGCCACCAAATGCCCCACTAGAAAGCAAAGATATTGAAAACAACCTGAGAAGGTCTTTGACAAAAGAAAACTATTTGAACAGATAAATCACGAATATGCAATCTAAAGAAACACAGTTGGAAAATGTATTGTATTTTAAGAGTAAGAAAAGTATTTCTACCTGGAAAACAGTCATTAGGAACAGGCTCACTTTTTTCAATGCTGATCCTCTACTAACTACTGCCTTTGAAATACATGTTTTTACATGTATTTGCTTGTTCGAAAAGCACACAGACCTCAGTGAGCATTGTCTTTTAAACCTAGCTCCCATATTGAATGCAAGAAGACACCAAGCAAATTGTTAAATAGCTGTGTCTGCCTGTGAGCTGGGCCAGCTTCTGGCATTCACACAAGCAGTGCCCTGCATGGGTTCCTTTTTAACAGCCTGAGCTGCCATCAGCACTGCCCCAAACCAGCACACATAGCACTACATAGCACCTTGCTTCAACAGACCTTCATCTGAATGCAACTGCAATGCTGCAAGCTGGACAAAAGCTTTCAGGAGAGAAACGGTCCTTAGGAAGCCAAGGTATAAGAGTATTTTAATGCTGAAACTTCCTACAGCCTCTGCAGTACCTAACTTCTTGTTACTGGAGGCAACATTTGGTTTTCACAAAGGTTTACTAACACCAGTAACTAATCAGCATGCAGGCAAAGGGTCATCTTTATTTGGTAGGATTTTAGAATAGATTAAATGCTTTATCACAAAGCAGAAAGATTATACAGAAAAATTCTACTGAACAACTTGTAAACAATTTCCAGATACTTTCCTTAGTTGTTCAGATACCTGAACTTAGTGTGGGAGCCTGTCAGATAGGGATTTCCTTGCCCTTTTCGATTTACTCTCATTCCAAAAAAAAGAAAATATCCTCAAACATTCTCAAGGAAACCTTCTGAAGGATGAATTGGTTCTGAAACTCTCAATATTTTCCACCCCATATCAGATCTCTAGGTGCCAATCCTAGCCCACCTTTGGCTTCTTCAGCTATTATACAATAAGAAAGCTTGAATGCCTGTTCTAAAAAAATCACATTTACTGACTAATGGTGTTTTGAAGCTTCTTTGCCTTTTTAACATTGACTTAGACATCAGATTTCTTGTGCATTTACTAAGAAGTGCAAAAAAGTTAAAATGCTACTCTACTAAAGCACCTATCCACCATATGTGGAGGCATATGTGTCCCTCTACTCTTCTTTGAAACAAGAGTCTTTCTATAATGCTGCAAGAGTTACCTCTTCCCTTCTGCAGTGCTATGTCAGCTAAGAGCCCACTTTCTTCTTTGATGTCAAGTATATCATGTACCCCAAAATAATTTGTCAATGACTTTGTCTGTGAAGAAGCACTTCATACCTGTCAGAAAGAGACTACTGACACAGCTTTCCAGAGAAATCAAGCTTCTCGCACAGCTGCAGGGTGACCTTTCCAAACACTACCCAGGTTACGTGCTTTCAAAATAACTCTTAGATTTGCTCAGCCTATTGGAGTGAATTCCCTATTTTTCTTTCTTTACCAACACATTCAAGTCTGGATATTTGTAACCCATGGATCCAGTAGGTTTGTCCTCATTTTCCAGTAGATGTTACAAGTCACTTTTTTCAATGCTGGCGTGTCAAGACTTCTGCGCTCTTTATTAAGGACCCACAAGCTCTATTGATTCAGAAAGGCAGTATTTCAATGGTTTGTATTTAACATTTTCAAAGAAACCACAAAGACTAGAAATGCAATTATAAAAGGCTATACTTTTCTTTTGAGGCCAATCTGCTAGAGACAATACACAAGCCATAACTGATGTACACTGAGCTTACAGACAATGCTCTTCCACTAATTCAAGAAACTGTTGATTTCGAGGCAGTGGCATACAATTCCTAATCAATCAGATAATGATCTGCACACAGATTAAAGTTTGATGGAAGAATGGAAGGCAAACTCAAAACAGAATAGGCCAGAAGATGAGGGTACAATATGGAGGAAGGTAGTCAAGAGAAGCTTGAAATATAAAGACTTCACACTGCCCCTGAAAAACATACCATTTTCAGAATGCCTGCCCCTGAAAAACATACCTTCCACAGCAGAATTTACAGACTGTAGGGGTTTGGGGGTGAGGAAAGAAACAAGATTGGATAAACTCACACAATCAAAACATAACTGTGTGTCAATTTTTAACAGTATTGTCACCAGTGTCTACATCATCTCAGACAGACTTGGGCCCATTGGTTCCATTCTTTAGTGTGTATCTGAAAGACTGAAGGTAATCATGCTTCTATACTTCTGAGAAATATTCTGATATCTGTACTGTAAACAACAGTAATTATTTCCAGCTTCACTTTTAATCAGGGAAGTGGTAAGAGCACCAAAGAAAGGGCTTCAAAACCTTAAATGCAATGGTAAAGTTGTAACATACTAGGGACTTTGTGAAAATCTGTCCTAATTTATTGTGGCATAATCAGATGTTGCACCTGTAAGTGGTACAAATGATGACATATCACCAGAATTATTGCAACAATGACAGAACAAGGTAAAGCTGAAATCTGCTGTTCTGTTTAACTTACACTGCCTTATATTTAAACTGCCTCTTTAAAAAACAAGTGTGCTAGATTTGTTATGGAATCAGGTACAGTTTCACTTCCATGATTCTCTGTGTATCTATGCAAGTCATTTTTTAAAGAAGTGGCTTCTGGCACTGTGCCACAGACACCAAGTTTAAGTAAATCCTTATTACACAGATCACTGACCTGAATCTACTGATACTCTTACCTGCCCATCAATCCAGCTGTCAGGCAAACCTATTGCATCCCACACACGAACTATACACAACTTCAGTTGAGAAAACAGTCACACCCTCTTTCAAAATGGCCATGTAAAAACTTCTACTACTACTTTTCCCCAAGAACAATAAAAAATTATTTCTGTTTCTCTGAGGCTTGATTAAAAAAACATGTTCCTTTAAGGTAGGGGGGAAAAAAGCCACATGCAAAAGGCAACTTAGCCAGTAGACTCATGCTTCTTAAAGACATTAACCAATTTATTTGTGCAATGGATTTAGTTTTTAAAAACAGTTTCAAGTTTTGCCCTGTTGCATTTCAGTTTTTAAATGCCATTTTAAGCCAGATATAAACAACTGTAAGACTTATACAACAGCCTTATGAACACATCACCTGTAACATAATAACTGGTATGATCAAAACATTCTCACAATGGTATTGTTAAATAAAAATAAACACACTGATATTTATGCAGCTGTGACACCACTAGGTTTGCCACCTGTCAGTAATTTAAAATGTTTAAATATTCCTTTCATGAACTTGAGCCTCAGAAAATTTGAGAAGCCATGATTTAAAAAGCATGAGGTTTGATTGTTATTTTTTTTTTAAATTTTAGATTAGATGACAGAGCTGGATTAGCAGAACTGTATTCAGTTTGACAATCCACATCTATATCAGAATGTATCAGTACACGTTAGTTATTCATTTTCTTATGGAAAGGCACAAATTTGATTCAGTTGGGAGAGTTGTTTTGTTTTAAATACTCTCCTTTCTTCAGGCTTCCTTCATCAGCTCAAAAAGCCCTTTGACAAGGACTAAACATGTAGTTTCATGGATCTAATCACCTCAAAAGTAAAATAAAACAAAACCCAGCCTAATGAGGTGGCAAGCCCAGAAGTCACAAGTGTTAGCAAGAAGTTCCTACAGCACCAAAACAATGGAAATGATGGATTTACACATAATTTATTATTCCTACCTTCCAAATACTTAGAGACTTTCTCCATTCGAACTGCCATATGGTAAAGAGAGTGAACAAAGAGATGTAACATTTAGCTTTTAAATCATTTACAGAAAACAAGCCTCCAGAAATACTGAGTTATGATTATTAGTAGTACAAAGAAAGTTATTTATCCGAACCTGATGTTAGGTCAGATCCTCTGTTCTTTTTATCTTCTACTATTTCATAGAATGGGCCTATTACTTGTAGTAACTCTTCAACTTTGTCCGTCATTGGCATACTCTCAAGAATCTGCACAAGTCAAAGACAAGAAGCATCTTATGAAACAGCATTTCAATGATTCATTCATTAATTTCAACTGATTTTAGAAACTGCTGGTTATTGTAAAACTCAGAAACATTTCATTAAGCCACAAAACTTGTTATTCTGGGTTTTTTTTTACTTTTTTTAATTACAGGGAAATAACATAAAACTAATTTATTGAATAAGAATCTTGTAATTATATTATTTTTTTCAGGTGAAGACCATATGAGAGAGCTAATGCATTTGCCAACACTAAAACACAGCCTTGACACAGTATTTATTAGTAGATCTTGGAATCCATTATTTCTGAAATTTTGAACTAAACCATCTCAAAGTCCAACAGGCTGCTGTTAGCCAATACAATGATTTTATAGACAAGTCTTTCTGCAGAGAAAATAAAAAAGAAATACTCTTTTTTTTTCTTAGAGGATTCTTTGTACTGTCAAACCCTGTCATCTTCAAAGGAACGTAAGGAGCAGATCAGAAGTACTCTACTAGGTCCTTCTAAGCCTAAACAAAAAAAATGGATACAATACAGCAAAACTGAGACAGCACAAAGACCCACTTAGAAGAAGAACAAACTAGAACCAAGTTCTGCTCTTGAAGTCATTTGGAGCATTCCTTCATTTTAAGTTACAAAAACAATACCTTTGATTATATGATATGAATGCAAAATCTTAAATCTAAAATAAATTAAACAGAAGCGATTCAATAGTTTCATACTGTTTTAAAAGCACATGGTATTATTGTCCCATTCTAATTTAAGTCCTTTCAAACAAGCTTTTTGCCAATATCTTCATTCCTCTTTCATCCTCTACTTTTTTATTTACCATATTTTAAAAGTGGCAATAGCTATAGATAAAAACACAAGTTGAAGCAAACTAACAGCTACAGTGCACCTCCTCCTCCTGCAGGGCACCAAGAAAGCACCAGATGAAGATACATGCTGCCACAGAACATGCTGCTCAAAGGCACCAAGCACGCCAGCAAGCTGTAGGAGCAAAAGCTGCAGTGTTATTGCACAGAGCAGGAGCTCCAGGGAGGCTAACACCTAGCAAGTCAACACTTGCAAACCAGTCAAGGATACCAAGACACAACAATTCCATCGACCTGCAGTTTCATTGCCACTTCTCTGATCTGTTCAGTGTATGTAATTCATTCTGTCTTTGTTAGGGAGAAATACTCAGATACACAGAGCTGGATAGGAAACAGAGATTGAACAGTTTTGTGATCGCTGATTTTTTTTACTTCAGTAACATTGAGAGAAACAAGAAGCCTTTTCTAGAAAAAGGCTTGTATTTGTTATGTATTTATTTCTATAGTCAGCTCTGTAAACAGTTTCATACATGCATTTCTATGATGTCTGCACATTACTGCTCCTCATGTATCCTAAACAGACCTCAATATATTCTGTGCTACTTATAGCAGTTCTTAAATTTTTTTCTAACTGCTAGCTTTTAGGCGAGCACAAAAAGAAAAAATACTTCCACCAGCAAAAGTAACTGCTTGCTTATTATAGCAACTTGGCTTAATAAGTAATCTCAAAATTTCAAAGTGAAAAATAAGTTATTACATATCCTGATTTACTGTTTTCCTTGGTTATCACACAATTCATATATAGTCATGTTTTAAATCAGAAACACCACATGGTGTTAACACTTCATGCTAAGATATCACTTATTTGTAATACATAACAAAACAATATATCTGAAATATAAACAATATAGTGTAAACAGCATTGCAAATTAAATTTCAGAAACGCTACCTGAAACAAACTAACCTTGAATCTGAGCTCAGTTGCATTTTGTTTATTTTAACTGTAAATAATACATTTGGTCATCTCTTACCAGCATATCAAAACTTCAGCCAGACACATTCCTCAACTGTGATTTTCAAAATTACCTCATTAAGGAGTGAAAAAAAAACCCCAAAACAAATTTGGAATTTTGTGACAGGGTCACCTGATGCATGTATAGCCCAAACACAATGTGCAAATGCCAGGGAATGCCCCAGGGCTGGGGGAATATGGCAGTCTTATACACAGCCCTGGGATATCAGCATACAAGTGGGGTTTTGCCCCCTCAGGCATGGATACCTACACAGCAACAGCAGACTGCCCATAGTAAGTCCATGAGGATTAGTGCAGTATGTGCTGATAGAACAACCCAGTGGAGGCATTTGAAATGCACTACCATTGGCATTGCAAGTAGAATACATTGGGATGGAAAAGCTGAAGCTAGTATTCCAAATGTGAGAGCTGAAAAAGCACCAAAGCAGGGTAAACAGATTCCCCAGTTTCAAAGCTGAGCAAGGCAGGAAGTCATCTGCTCTCCAATCCCTACATGTAATCCACACAGAAGCAGAATATTTGTGGTTCATTAGGGTCAAGGAAGCAGACTTCCTCACAGGAGGAAGTCTCTAGGAAGGAAGAGGGGTAAGCCTCACAGGAGGCTTACTAGAGTTTTCCTAGAATAAACATTGCAGCTTCGCTTGGTTTTAGTGTCCTGACCATACCAGCTATTGCACTGAAAAAAAAACCAATAAGGTAATCTACTGAAATATTGACACATATTGAAGCCAAGATTTGAAATGAAGCACTAAACTTTGTGGCACACATTCAAAGGAGTTATCAAAATTTAGTGGGATTTTTAATCCAACAAACAGTATTTGGCCTCCTGTGTTTTCTGGAGCTGCTTATTTTCCATTTTAGAGAAGATACAGTAATAGCAGCAGGAACTAAATTACCAAAACTACAGACAGGAGAAAGAACAGTAAATCAGACTCCAGCTCCTTGCCTAGTAAAAATTTTTGTTGTATGACCCATTAAACAGATTCAGAGTTTGATGTCAAGATAAAAATTTTTGCCTCGGAAAAAAGCAAGCATATTTGGAGTAGAACTTTTCCCCTTTGACTCAAACCTCATTATAATAATAGATTACAATTATACTTTTATTCAGATTGACAGCAAATAATCTTTAAACTGGAAAAGTCATCTCTAAAAGTTTCAGTGAAAAGACTGCAGTGTGAAGGTAAAGTTAAGAAAAGATGTGAAACTTTTAAATCTGTTTACTTTAGTTAATGCTGCAAATCCTGATTAATATGGTAACTGTGACTGCTTACAAGTTACACATCTATTTGAAATCAAAGCACATTACTCAATGCTAATAGTTTCACTGCAACTGTAATATTCATGGAATATTTTTGTAACAAGTACAGAAAACTCAAGTTGCCAAGTTCTTCCTGAAAAATAGGAAATTATTATTAAGTTTACATATTTGATTATATTCATGTCTCCAGTCATGAGAGTGAGACCTTTTCTCCTAAAGTCCTTCTGGAAAGTTGTTTTAGCCTCTTTTCCAGGATAAGGATCACTTATCCCTCTCAGCTCTAAGAACTGAGGCAGCGTGTGATACATTTTTTTTCCATAATGCCTCCTTTACCACGATTTCAATATTTCACTTTCTTTAGCTCCATCATTTAAGCTTCATATCAGCTAGAGCTCTCATGTTTCTCTGAAAACAACACAAATTCTGTGTTTTGAAGGAACTTTGTAATTTTCTTCTCCTCACAGGCCAAACAGCATAGTACTGAAAAGTAACAGTTCACATAGGGGATAAGTCATTTGGAGCTTTGGCAGGAGTAGTCAGCACGACGCCCCTCACATTCCTCTATTTCTGGAACATTTTTTTTAGAAAATCCCTTCATTAGTAAACATACCTTTTTCATTTCATCAACATAGGCTATCATGGCTTCTTCTTTGGACATGTTTCCCAAGGCACTCCAAGCATCCCTAGGAAAGAAAGTTGCATACACCTTCAGTATCTTCAGGGCATACTGGATTTTTTTCAATTTGGCCTTAAGTAGGTCAGTTATGTAATGTCCAAAGTTACTCTGATACAAGTGAAATGCAAGAATGATTCACATCATTTTTTAAATACAAATATATATTTTTCTAGGATAATCACACAGTGGAAGAAGCAGCAACAAACTGAACAGACTGGGGACTGAAGAGTTCCTCACTGACTACCTATGATTTTGTACCTAGTAAGCTGTAAATAAGCCCAGATAAAAGACATACACATTACCCTTCTGACTAAGTTGAGTTTAAGATCCTCTGCTGTATAAAACAAACAGGCCCAGACACTTCAGCCAGCACTTACAAACAGCTGTCGCTGAGGTAGAACAAGCTACAAGAAAAATCCGTCCTTTTTGAGTTTAGCAGCTGGGGTCTAGTAGGCAAATAGTTACCACAGCAGCTACTTATGACCTAAATAAAATCTTCCCCTCTCCAACTCTGCAAGACAGAAAACTCTAACTAAATTTATCAGTATTGCACAAGGCATCTATTAGAACACAGACTGCAATAAAACTCAGTCTTGCACATTATTTGACATTCCGGAGTGTTTGTCCCACTCACAGAAAACCATCAAGGTTGGTGGCTCACATTCCAGCTACAACCAGCCAGGTGGATGAAAGCTCCCAGCCCTAGTCTATCCCCTGCACTCTGGCTTGGGAAGACTGAGGAGGAAGAAAAGAGGGGAAAAAAAAAAAAGAGTCCTAGGAATCATTTCATAGATTCCCAAGACCACCATGACCACAAAGACAGCAATAATATTTGTTCTTCAGGACAAATCATCATTAAAATATTATAATCAAAATATATTGGCTTTTCAAAGAGAACTTAGCAATTTGGTGAATCAGAAGTCTTCCCAGGCCAAGGCAAACACAGATAGTGGGAAGCCCTGCCCCAGAGTAGACAAACCAGAAAGACATAAACCCAACCTCCCCACCAAGAGCTCAAAGCTGTATTAGTGGTTGCCAGTGAGCACTTATTTACTTCAGGCTCACATCACACATGAAAACTCAAGAAAGAAGAACTCCAGACATTCCTTCACTTCACTCATTCTTCAGAGCACCTAAGACGTCATTTCACAACATGGGATAAACAGTGCAGAGGTACCATCATGGTGGTTGCCCAAGAAAAACCTGCCCACCTGCATAATCCAAGGGAATGTTTCCACCTGCAACACTGAGAAGTGATCAATTATCTGAGTTAGAAAGTTGGAATACAACAGAAAACTAATTCAAGCATCAAAGGTTGTAAATGTTCTTTCTATTTAAAAAATAAAGGGTTTAGAGAGTTTCTTTCTCCAAGTGCTACTCTTCTAAACATCTCCACTCCAATCACAAAAAAAAAATCCCCAAAACAACAACTCATGAAAAGTTACCATTTGTATCTACCAATTGGATCCCAAAATCCAGGTCGAGGAATGTTACAGGGTCCTTGGGTTGCTTGCTTATAAAAGCTATAGAATTTGAGCATCATTTCATTCGTTGGCTGGAATGAACCTAGTGAAAACATTTTAAAATACAATGAAATTGTCATCAAGAATATGAGTGAGTATTTTACAAGCTTAATGGTTCTGTGAGAAAACAGCCTGCATCCTATTACAGCCTGATTCACAGCAGTACAATAAAATGTAACAGAGAACATCTTCACCTCATCTACTGAGAACCAGCACCACTGAAAATATTTACTGTTCAAACAGCAAGTTTCAGATGGAGTTTAAAGGACTATAACCTTTCCTACCGCTAAGGTCAAACTCCACAATTAGAATTAAAAAAGGTAATAAGTAACATCAAGCCGATGTCCTTTCACTCAGTTTAAAGGGACAGGTTTAGATCTCAGTAAACAAAGTATCTTGTAAATCCCTTTACTGTTAACAAATGATAACTTACTGAGAGTCTCCAGAACTAAAAAAAAAAAAAATCAACCAATCCAAACAAACATAACCCAAAACACAACCTTCTGCAGTGTTTTTGTTTACTTCAGGCATTTGACAACACTTTCAGTAATAGTTTGACAGTACCTCCCGATTTGGTTTTCTCTTCTTTCTCTGTGGAACACACTTTTGTAGAGGTAAAAAATGTGAATATAAAACTCTAACAGCTAGAAGGGGAGATTCATAACCAATTCATTAAAACAAGTAGCTTGAGGTTGGACTCTAATGATTAGAAGTTTACAGTCACCTTTACCTCAGAACCTCAAAAACATGCGATTTTACTTTACACCAAAATTAGTATGTGTAATAAACAATTTTTAAAAAAATTATCATAACTCATCAAAAATTTAAGTTCTGATTTTTTTTTTCTTTTCCATTTTGTTAACTCTCTCAGCAGAGGAGAACTCACAGTAACAGCTTTGTTAAGGCAACTTCAGGATTTCAGGGAGGCTGAAATCGCGGGGAGCTGACAGATCCCTTGGTCCAGGCGCCCGACTAAGGNCCCCCCCGCCGCACTCACCATTTTTGGGCAGGCTCTGGATCACCTTCACGGCCGCCTCGAACCTGGTGGCGTGCAGAGAGCCGGTCTCGTCCATGGCCCCGGCCCCTCACCGCCTCCTGCTCGGCTGGTGGGCCGCGTCCGGCAGGGCAGGCTCAGTNAAAAATGTGAATATAAAACTCTAACAGCTAGAAGGGGAGATTCATAACCAATTCATTAAAACAAGTAGCTTGAGGTTGGACTCTAATGATTAGAAGTTTACAGTCACCTTTACCTCAGAACCTCAAAAACATGCGATTTTACTTTACACCAAAATTAGTATGTGTAATAAACAATTTTTAAAAAAATTATCATAACTCATCAAAAATTTAAGTTCTGATTTTTTTTTTCTTTTCCATTTTGTTAACTCTCTCAGCAGAGGAGAACTCACAGTAACAGCTTTGTTAAGGCAACTTCAGGATTTCAGGGAGGCTGAAATCGCGGGGAGCTGACAGATCCCTTGGTCCAGGCGCCCGACTAAGGAGCTCCTGGCAGGGCTCAGAAGACCCCCGAGCCGGAGCTTCGCCCGGGAGGCGGGGAGCAGCACTAATGCCGAGCTTTCCAGGGGTTCTCCGGCCGCTGCCGGGGCGGCTCCGCTGCCCTGACCTCCCCGCGGCCGCCGCCCGCCGGGCCCTGCCCGCTCCCGGTGCCCGCCCGGCACCGACGGCGCCGCTGCCGCCGGACCCCCCCCGCCGCCCTCACCCTTTT
>VWZV01008984.1:893777-915506 GCA_013397155.1 Irena cyanogastra | reverse complement strand
GGGACAGCCGGGACAGCCCGCCCAGCACCTCGGACCGGCCTGGCCCCGCAACACCACCCGGCCCCGCGCTCAACCCACCCCGACCTCCGCCCCGGCCTCAGGCGCCCATGTTACGTCTCCCACAGCGGCTCCCTGCCCTTCCCTCCTCCCGCACCGCCCCGAGGCCGCGGGGGCACGCCGGGAAACGTAGTTTCTTTCTCTTTCCTTCCTCTTCCTCCCCTCTCTCCCCTCTGCTTGTATTGCTGCAATACAGGAAAATGGAAATTTCAAAACGTGCCATATTCCACCCGTTTTACGGACCTCAGTTATCTTCAAGACATCTACCACCTGACAGCCTGCTGTGCTGCTGCCTCCCCTCCTCACAGCCATCCTCATACTTGCACCTAGTCCCACACAATTCACTTAAATTACCACTGTAGACACATTTTTTGAAATAGTTTTAATGACTCCTATTTACATTAAAATTTTAGGCATGCCTAGAACCCAGGGAGCAACTATTTCCATGGTATCCAGAGATGTGGGTGAATACCAGCACAGTACTACCAGTTAGCTCGGTAGCTAAATAAATGAATGGCCTTATTCAAAAGCACTGCGCATCCAGCACTCTGCAAAGTCAAACAAAAGTATGCTAAACCAACTGCTTTTGTAGCAAATGGAATAATTTACCCAGTGAGCAACAGGATGAATTAACAGCCCCATTGAACAGAATTGAGTATGAAAACTTGGCATTCCAGTCAGTTCATTTATCTAGTACACAATATATATTTTAAATTCCTCTGAAGGCAGTTGTGTGCTCACAGTGTATGCCCTCTGGCGGGAAAGTAAAGCTCCAGAGAGAGGGAATTAGAGCAGATCAGCCCCAGCTCTGCTGAGCTAGTACATTCTACAAGGTCAGCAGCCAGCTGGCCTACGGAGAGCTTTGCTGGAGAGATGCTGACACTTCCAGAGGTGTTCAGATAGGATTCCCCACACTGGGCAAATGATGAACCCGTGTTATGAGCACTGCTCCACTCCTGAATGTTACAGAATAATTTCTCTACATTTTTAATTTTGAATGCTAGATTTCTAAAGTACTTGTGAGCTTCATACTAAGATCTATCATCTTTTTTTATCCATGAAGGCAGGAATGATGGAAGCTCAGATCAAAGGGAAGTGCTTTTTGAAGATAAATGGGTCTCTGTATTCTTTGAGCATGCAAGGAGTCAATTTCAAAAGTAATACAAAAATTAGGAGCCTGTTGTGAAACCAGCTGATGTGTTAATTCTGTTTATCCGAGACAATCTATAATGATGTTTGCCTTTTAATTGATTTAAGAGAAATGCAGTCTGCATTTTTATAATGAATGCTCCCAGACTTCCACTAGAAGTAGGCTTTAGAAGAGATGCAAATGACAACCTATTTAATGGCTGTGTGCAGAAACAGAAGCTGCCCTCTTTGAACTGAAGATGTGTGAGGGTGTAAGATCTGCAGATTCAGAATGAGGTAATTGAAGTAACCCAAAATAATCAGTATCATCATGCTCTGACACAAGCATGAAATAGTAAATGAAAGGCAAATTTTGAGCACTGACAAACATTTTGTAAGAACATATCACAAATGACTAGTTAATTTTAATTATCATATGTAATACTAATTAGCATTGTTAATAGATGTCTTTATGTATATTTTGCATCCTCAGTGCTGTGACTTCCATGAAGAGTTAACAGTAATTAAATGTGGAGTACAGGTAATTAAGGAGAACCTCTCATCTCTTGCAGACAGCCAGGAATGGATCTGTAGCTTTATCTCAAGGAGGACCTAGGATTCATTCTTTAGGGAACAAAATTATATTACATGCTTGCAAAATGTAATTATGATGTATGTGTTAAACTGGGCTGTGTTTCTATTGTTCCACAATAGCAGTTTCCAAACTAATCATAAGTATGACTTGCTCTTATTTTTTTATGATCTAGTGTATGAGAAGCCAAACTTTGGGAACTGTGACAGAAAGAGTGACCAACGATGCCCATCAGTTGAGGTGCGAGAGAGGACAGACCATGGCTGGCTCTGCTGCCAGCATGATTTGGCAGTGAAAGCAATGTGTGCCACTTGACATGTCTGAGTGATTTGCAGTCCTCTCGCTCCTCTTCACTTGGTGTTTCACCAGCTACTTTTGTGCTGAGATTTTCGTGGGTCTAGGGTCTTCAAAGAGACGAGAGCAGTTGTTGGTTGTAGTAAAGTTGTTTATTGCATAAATACATCAGTCTCAAAGGCAAAGAATTCAAAGTATTGAAGTCCGTGCTAAAAGGTTTCTGGCATAGAGCCCCGATGTGTCAAGCACAACAGCAGCAGCGGCTCCTGCAGTTTCTTCTTCTTCTTCTTCTGCCTTCATCCCTTACACCTCAATACAGGAGTTTTTATACATAAATCATCCAATCAGCTAAAAGCACGTTTCTAAAACATTCTTTCTACACCAATCTAAGCTTAATTTCTAATGTATGAAAGTAGTGTCAGTTCTTACCCAAAAACTATATATGTAATATTATCTATTTACGCAAATGCACTGTTTTCTTACCTGAAATTTACATATATAAGTTTATCTATTTACATGAATAAGTCTATCTATTTATACATATAGTTCTATCTGTTCTATCTAGAAAGCAAGCAAAGTTCTGCTATGTATTTGTTATGGCTAGAACTAAGTTAATCTTATGAAAAATAACACTACTGAACTTTAAACTAGGCTTTAGGGCCTCTTACTAGCTATGCAATCTCTTAAGGCATTTAAGATATATTTCTACTTACTTAAAACTACAACTTACACTTCTATTTCACATCTGTATGGTTTAATATCTTTCAGCTTCTCTAAAGGCTCTAATTCAAACCCTGGATTTCTTTCTCTCTCTGAGAAACTCAGGGAGGCTTCTGTTCCATGCATTCCCACACTTACGGAGAGCCTGTGAATCACTATTAGGAGGCATTCCTGGCAGCATTGAGACAATAAAATCTTATATGGAAGCATGCTGTTGTAGCTGCTGAAGGAATACATTTAGGAGATCCCTGAAAAAAAGGCAGACAAGCATGATTTTGAGTGCAACCTTGGGCATATCCTTCACAGGTACAGTAGGGATGGTTATCAAGTTCAGTGCTGCTATGCCACAGGATAGTGTCTGATGTATGGATCTACCTTACAATCCTCATTTTGTGCCATTTGTGAGCTGCCACTGTCCCTTTGTCTCGTTTTCATTTGTACCCTACTGCATTAGTTTTCTAGCAGTTGCTTCCAGTGCTGAGCTATACCCCAGCCCAGCTTGAAGAGCACCTTCATTTTACTTGAGGGACAAAGAAGTCAGTTAAATTATGCAAGTGAAAAGCTGAAACTGGAACCAATTATGCCTATTGCTCCCTCAAGGGTCTGAATCACAGCAGTGTATTTTACAGAATACTTTAAAAATGGTTCTCAAGAAAGTGGACCATAGCCTCATATGCATTATGAGCAAGTTCTGTAAGCTACCAGATCCAAGAGCATGTAATTTTAGCAAGGCCTACTTTTTGAAGTATGTAATCCAGCAGGGAGGAAAAATGAATTATTTAAAACCTAATAGTCATAATTATGAAGAATGAAATTAGCATTACAATTTCTCAGTCAAATCTAAATGCTGATGAAGAATGGAAAGATGTTGTCTAAGAAGGGAAGAGTTTTTTGTGAGGAGCAGCTTTCTACACTGTTTACAGTAGAAAGGCTAATTTACTTAGAGGATTTTTTTAATGAAATCATGAAGGATATTTGTGTCAAAATCAACAGCTCTGGAGAAAGAGAACTATTTGCTTACCATGAATATGGCAAAAACAACAGCTGAAATTTGGTCACTTATGTAGGCCAATCCCTGTTCCTCAGCAAAAGCCCTTTGGGCAAAGGACTAGTTTGACACAAACAAGAATGCTTTAGGGGATAGAAGTTTCCTTGTGAGGTTCAGTTATACCCCTTAATAACTTGACTAGAAATATCCATTCATTTCACAGTTGGGAATTAAGTAATTGAATTATTTTTAACTATTATTAACGGCAGCTTCTTAGCCTAAGGATTAGGTAACAGATCCCATTTCAAATCTCTTTTGAGCTATTCAATTCAGGTATCTCAGGTCTTTCAGTGATCAATATTTCAACCTGCATTTTTGTTTTCCACCATGTTCCCCCACTTGACACATATTTCAAAAAAGTAGATGGAGTAACAAGAGTATAAGGTTAGATCTGTTTCATAAAATGCTCTTTGAAGAACAAAATATGATCATACTTCCGAAGACATTCGGCAGCATTTGACTTTGCATTGAAGTATACAGCACTTATGAAGTCAAAACCTTTTACAGGTTTATATCTTTGTAGGTTCTAAAGCATAATGCAGTGCCATATTGTGTCTTAAGCCCCTTTTTTTTCTCTGAGCCTACTATTCATCTCTTTGATGAAATTTTTAATAAAGTTCAGTTTTCCTTACTGCCTCAAGGTATTATTCTTGTAGAGCCAGCAGATAGTTATGAGAGAATTGTTCAGATTTTGAATATTCTAGAAAGAGCATTCTAAAAATCCCGTTCCCTTACAAGGCCATAAACTGAGCTTTGAAAAGTATGTAGTTTCATCTGGCAGCAATGACAAACTGTGTCTTATTATAAACATCAGAAGACAGCTCATCATAAATACTTAATCCTTTCCCATCAGTAAAATACACAATTTCTGGAGGTCGAATTGTGCTGTCATTTACAGTGATATAAATTTGGAATTACTTGATTGATTTGGGACTATTTATGGTGCTACACATTTTCATAATGTAAATCAGTAAGAATTTGACTCTGAAAAATCAGACTGTGTCTGGTATATTTTTCCTGTTTTGATATTTGTGCTTCTTGTCTTCTCAGCTACTGCAGCTAAAGTTTTAGCAGCCTATCCCTGTGTAATTTGCCTCTTGGGAATAGCAAACAAAATACTGTGACTGTATCATATTAATGTGCTTATGCAATGGCATATTTATAGCCAGACAGCTCTTGTGATATTTTCTTTTCAGTATCTGGAAAGGGGAAAAAAACACCCTTACTTTATGCATGTTTTTTTAAAAGTTCTAGCAAAATAATTTTATTATTCTTTCTAGCAAGTCTGAAAAAATTACTTTGTGAAAATTGATGATTTTAATACATTTTTCATGAAACACATTTACCAGTGTGCAGAGCCTGGAATATAACTGGCAAACACCTCAAGTACTTTCAGGCCTGCGTTTATCATTGTGGATATTTATCCAGGCAGAAAATATACCACTGTGGTTTTGGCCAATGGCTTTCAACAACCTAATTCAACAGACTGGTGAATTACTGGAGTGAGTCCTCCAACAAGCTCTCAGAAGGATTTAAGACTGAGTTTAATTGGGTGTCTCAGCACAGGATCCCCACTTCATTGCAATCCCATAAGCGCCCAGCTCTCTTGCTGTACCAGTCATAGTAAAGATCAGACTTCTGTAGAAATCTGTGCCAGCTAGACACTTTTCCAGATATGAACCACGGATTTTTCACTCTCATATTCAGATCACATTTGCAGCAAGACATTTCTAACACAATTTATCTGAGAAGCTTTATTGAAAAAGAAGTTTGACATTCAGGAGCTATTTCAGTTTATACTGTTAGATCATTTCTGCTCAACTGAAATAAAGGCACTGTCTTTGCTTCACAATTTTAGGATGATAAGGCCTGTCCAGTTCACTTAGATGAGGAAAAGTGAGGAAATCAAGTGTCTTAAGTGGTTTTTTTTACTTTCCTTTGCACTAAACTATTCTGATCACTATAACATATGTTCAGCATGAGAAACTTAGTATCTAAGCTTCTGTAAATGATAGGTTAATGAGGAAAGATAGCTGTCAGTTTTTGTTTCCCAAAAACTAGAAAAATCAAAGAACTTGCTGAATAGATTTCTAAGTAAATTGCTCTTGCTTTTTTAAAAATAACCCAAGAAATAGAGACAATTTAGCTATACAAAATGAAAATTATCTTTGAATCCACAGAAGTCTGAATGCACCTAAAAAGAGATGTTTGAAGGTCTGCTGCAGATAAAGATACAAATGCAGCTGTAAAGTAAGAGGGGAGCTGGTGGCCACGTCACTGTGACAACAATTACATTGGAATCTGTCACACGGAGTTATCTAACAGAGGGCAGAGGGCAGTTTTGCAGGCATTATAAGTCTCCAACCAAAGATGTATCCATTAAGAGCCCAAGTCTTCAGTGTCATAGAGATTACTTTAACACATTCTGAAATCAAATATTAATACTACATTTTGCCATGCAAAAGAAACAAAACAGTAAAGTATGCCTTGCATAATATTGAAATGCCATGCAAAATATGAAAAATATCAGTTTTTAATCCTTATGCAGCCATGTCTACTAGATTACTAAGCTCCCTATTATCCTCCTGAAGGGTTCTCCAACAACCCTATGAACCTATATAAATAGAAATGAAGCAGCTCCTGGATTTATTTTGTTTAGAACTGAATTCAACAATGTTTTCATTCCAGTGAATTCATTCTTTCACTGCTATGTCTTTCCAATATTTTAACATCTTTTGTGAATCATTGATACTACTACTAAGTACTTGTATTAATGTCAGAGGCAAGAGAAGACTGAAGTATTGCCTTCTCACAACTCAATATTCTCACTCTTATGTCCAGAATTCATTGGCCCTTTTGGATACAGAGGTGGGTGAAGGCCTCAAAACACAGGATTTTCTTACCCTACTTGTAGTCGAGGACCCTTTGTTATAAGTGTGTACTCTGAAAGCTTTTGTTTGGAGTGGTGGGAACAAGATTGGGTTGCAATCACTTTTGCTGTTTGTGAAACTAGCTGATCAGATTGTTCTATCATGCCAGTCTGTTCTTTTAATTATTTGTCTCTGTGGGAATTTCATCAGCAATGATTTTATTGTTTCCTTGGAGGCTAATCAAAATAAGTTAACCAATGCGGAGTCAAGATCAATATACCCTTTATGACCACTTTTGAAGTCTATCAGCCTTTTTTAAATTTAATATGCACCATAATGATTTTCTATTAAAATAATTAATATTTTTAGTTTTTAAATTGTAGTTTCTCATAGTTTTATTAAGTTAGATATTTTACAGAATATAAATACATTTCTACAACACATTTATCTATTCAATTTGTATTCTCACAACAAAGGATATTGAGTTATCCTGAAAATATGTATATTTCTCATACATTCCTATTGATTTGCATTAATTAAATTGTTCTTTTTAATTTTTCTTAGTGAAATCTCCTGTTAGTCATTCTGCCATATACTTGGGATCAATATTAAGTTGATAGGACTATAATACCTATATATCTCTTTTCAATATTGGCACAACCTTTGCTTTCTTTCAGTGCTCTGGAACTTCTCCACTGTTTGAAAACTGTCTGAGAATGAATATTAACAGTCCATAACACTCTTTGCTGGCTCATTTAAAATTCTTGGATGTGATTAAACTTTATGTGCTTATTTAAGAAGATCCAATTTTAGAAGATGCAGATAACTAGATCTCCCTTGTTTTTCCTTTTAATGTAAATAAAAATGTGGGGTTTAAACACTGTGATTAAAGCTTTTGATTAGTCATGTTCTCTATTCCAGAGTCTATGTCATGATAAATGTACTGCAGACACTATTTATTCACTTTCTTTTTCAAAAAGATTTTAAATAGTTAAATATTTGGAGAATGTATTTGTGGTTTACAATAGAGGGAACAGTGCAATGACCAACTATATATATGTATATTCCTCCATACATGATGGAGTATAGTGATGTTCTATATGAAATGGATGAGTATGAGCTATGGGTAAAATCATAGAATCATAGAATCGTTTGGGTTTTAAGAGACCTTTAAATGCCATCTTGTCCAAACCCACTGCAATGAGCTGGCACATCTGCAACTAGATCAGGTTGCTCAGAGCCCCATCCAACCTTATCTTCAATGCTTTCAGGGTTGGAGCAGCTCCCAGTTCTCAGGGCAACCTGTTCCCATGTTTCACAACTCTCATTGTAAAAAATGTCTTTGTATCTAGTCCAAATCTACTGTCATTTTGTTTAAAAACTACCCCTTGTCCTATTGCAACAGGCCCTGATAAAATGTTTGTCCCTTTTAAGTACTGAAAGGCCACAACAAGGTCTCCCTGGAGCCCTCTCTTCTCCAGGCTGAACAACCCCAACTCTCTCAGTCTTTCGTCATAGGAGAATTATTCCCTCTCTCTGATCATCCTCGTGGCCTCCTCCAAACCTGCTCTAATGTCTTGTCTTTCCTGTCCATGTCTTTCCTGTAGTCATGACCCCAGAGGCCATGGATTAGGTGGGTTGTGCTGTAGCTCACATGGCTGCACAAAACTTCTGTCCCCACTCCCACCAGAGCTCCCCCTTTATTCTGCATAAATAAATCCAAAATTGTGCATGGGACAGAGGAAGGAACAAAAGACATTCACAAATCAAAGACCAAACCACTGGAACCACAGCCCAAACATGTGTCTCTTGAAGATAAAACAGCAGTTGTGTTGACTTATGCACGCATTCAAGGTCAACATCCTGAGCATCCCACTGATTTTGTAACAATAAAATTAAGTCCTAGGTACATTTATAAGGCCTTGACTGTCAGGAAGTCTGGCCTTGTGGTTTATTCTCCTGCCACCAGCCGTTCCCCTTATTTCTTGACTCAGATTTGCACTCACAGTAGACTCACAGATTGATATTTTCTAAATCACTGTGAAAGAGCTTAATGGTTGCTGGATGCTGTCATCTGCACCACAAAAGCATCACTGTAATATATTTAATTAAAGAATGTGTGGCATAACTGCTATAGGGAGTCAATGATAACAGAATAAATACACACAAGAATTATAAAATTATTACATTTTTGACCACAAAAATTGAAAATATTAAGTTAACTTACATGTCTTCAAATGGGAAATTTGAAGGTACAAAGAAACAGGTTACGACCCCAGATCAATTGTTCTGGATATTTTACATTATTGAAAAGAGGTGTTAAAAAGTGATTGGGAATGACTTGAGAAAACACATTTTAAAAAGTTGTAGTAAAAGCAAGTGAAAGCTCATGCCCGTCTGTTCAGTCATTTCAGATGAACCTTCTTACTTCCTCAGGTCTGCATCTCTTTCTCATGTCCCTCAAATTATGTGCTTTCTGGTGGGGCCCACCATATTCAGAGCAGTTTGTTAACACACTGAAGCTTTTTAAAATGCACACCATGTGTGCACAAAATGTCTTCATTTATCAGATTAGCTCACAGATCAGGCACTATTCAAAAGAGTAGGATAGTGCCAGAACAAGGGTGTCAACTCACCCTGCAGTGTAACTGAATTCTCCCTTGAATCCAAGGCTGGAAATGAGAAACAAATAGAACAAATTACTGATTTCAAGCTTTACCCCATTTTAACTGTCAGAGGCAAATTACATTTTAATAAAGTAAATAAATTTTAAAATCTCTTTCCACAAATTCAGGGTGCATTCACACATTCCTTGCTAGCTACTTCCAAGAGGCTGAGGTGACCACCTCCTGCACATCTACGGCTGCCGATTGCTGCCCCTCTGATCAGCTTCTGAAACTGCTCTCCTTAGTGCTCCTCTCCTTCTTCCAGACAGAGTAAAGGAGGTTCAGTCAAACAGTTTAAAGGTGCTGACTAAGGCCGTGTTACAGATTTGCCCTGGTGGGGCAGTGTGAGGACGGCCAAATCTTGGCCACAAAGCCATTCCAGCACAAGCCTCTTGCATGGATGCAGGTGTCTGAGCAAACCTCCATGGTCATGGCACAGTTGGGATTGGGCCTGAGGTTAGTTATACTGCCCTGAAGAACCAGGCTCCCACAGCTGAGCTGAAGCACTTTGGCAATACAGTAACAGTATTTCTATCCTGCTGAAGCAGGATATTTATGAGGTAGACACATTTATCCATCACCCCTGCACAAGAGTCAGGTGTGTCCTAAACATCTGTGTTAAGTAGAGAGACAGGATTAATTCTTCATCATGTAACACGGCCCTCCCTGTATAACAGATGTGGCAGTATGTTTTATAGTATTCAAATTTCTGTCCTTTCCTTTCTACAAGCAAAATATTGAGAAATGGCAGAGCAAAACCAAATAACTTTAAATGGTAGGAGATGTGCTAAATTATTCTGGATTAATTATTGAGTAATATAATCAAATATCAAACTAGAAAATCAAAATGTCAGGAATAATGAGAAGGAAAAAATTAATTCCAACCCTCTAGCTAAAATCAGAGACTTATTGCTTCTGTGTCCTGATTTTAGCTTTCAGATTACCGATCCATATGAAAATAAACCTTGGGTGTGACTAAATCTCTTCCTACTAATCAACAGAGAAGGATAAGAAATATGAGATATATCAAATAGTGTTATATTGCTTTAATGTATAACAAAACATGCCAGCTGAGGGCAAAACATATCCTATCATTATTTTGAAGTTTTTACTCAAATTCAGAAAACAAATGATAGAAGAAATCTGCTTGGCAAGGGGAGGAGGGGGAGGAACACACAAAATCCAGTCTGATTTTGTGAGATTTCCAACATAAATTAAGGCACAAATTTGAAACTGATATAATAGTTTTGGTATTACTCTGCATATGAATAAAAATTACTTAGAATCCTAAAATTGTCAAGATTGCAAAAGACTTCTAATACCAAGAAGTCCAACCATTAACCCAGCACTACCATGTTCCCCACTGAAGTGCCCCATCCATATGTTTTTTCAACTGATCTAAGGACAGTGATTCCACCAGTTCCCTGGGCAGCCTTTTTCAGTGCTTAACCACCCTTCCAGTGAAGACATTTTTTCTTAATATCCAATCTAAACATCTCCTGGTGCAACTTGAGGCCATTTTTTCTTGTCCTGTCACTTGTTCCCTGGGAGAAGAGACCAACCCCCACTTGGCTACAACCTCCTTTCAGATAATTGTAGAGAGTTGCAAGGTCTCCCCTGAGCCTCCTTTTCTGCAGGCTAAACAACGCCAGCTCCCTCAGCTGCTCCTTCTAAGACTTGTTCCCAGCCCTTTCACCAGCTTTGTTGACCTCCGGAGATTTCATTTTATTTGATTAAAACCTTTTATATAAAAATGGTTATGCATTAGATAGCATAATTTGTACAGTCTATTTCGTGAATAAGCACTAGCAATGGATTATACATAAATTGTTAGATTGTTGCTGTGACCCTTATTCCTAGGCACTTCTAAATAAATAAATTCCCCTGTGGCTTCACTAAACCTTTGAAAAGTACATTTCTATGCAAATCTGTGAAAAATTATGCAATGATAAGGGTGACATGGCAGTGTCACCCTTAGCATTGCACAAGTTGTCCAGTACCATAGGGGACTGTGGAACAGTCTGACAGCTGATGGATTGGAAGCTTCAGGCCGTTTTCAGTAGGTACATTTAAAATTAGAAGGTATAAAAATCTGGATATAAAGTACAGAGGACAATTTTGCCATATTCAACATTTGTACTGGATAACCTCCTATTAGTATCTTAGTTATGCACTGATAATACACAATATTCACATAGTCCTTTGCTAACTCTTACTAGCATTGCTTAAGTGGAAAAACAAGTGATCCTCCGATCCAGAAAATGCAGTTGTCTGCCCTGCACCAAGGGAATGCTTGGCAGCTGCAAGCCTCCCGCCTAACCCTGGTGTGGAATGGCCAGTGCTGACCCTGCTGAAAGGTGGCAGGGCTGGGATGGGCTCGCTGCTGCTTGAGCCAGCACCTTCCAGCTTTCAGCTGAACCGCAGCAACAGAACAGCGTCAGCTACAGGCTTGGGTTACAGGTTCATGTAGTTTATATCCACCACAGAACTGTAATGGGAAATCACTTTATAGCAATTTTATTGTTCTAATAGACTATTACAGCAGGAAGGTATTGTAAATAATACTTAAAGAAGTTACTGAAATGAGGCTTTTTCAGATATGAAGACATAATATCTTTGAATGAGGCACTGTATGTCAGATTTGTTGCTCTTTTCCTAATGCAGAACAAGAAAACACTTGAATACTGAATTCTAGTCTCTGAGATGAGACAAGGAACCATTTGGCCACACAATAAAAATAATTTAAAATTATATGGATTAGCCACTTGAGGAAAGATATTCAGCCAAACTTTTTTTCACAAAACACTTTTTTTTCCTTTCACTTGAAACCAAAGGAGTTTTCAAAAGACAGCCTGTTTCAACAAGTTTTTTAGCATAAAAAGGACCTGCCCCTTTAGTAGTTTACATGATAATACCCAGCCAAGTATGATGCCCATAAGATCATAAGAGATGATGGCATTCTCTAGGTGATTAACTGGCCAATACATTGTTTAAACTTGATAAGAGTTTGATGTGTGGCCAACATAAGTACCAACATCAAGATTTGATTTTTCAGATCTACAGCAAATGGCCTTTACATAGCAGGAGTAATTGTCAATGATTGTAGACTGTAGTCTATAGATTCCTGTGACTTTTTTGGCTATTGTGAGAAAACAAGAGAAAATAAGGCCCTGAGTCCAAGTCTATATCCTGTGTGGAAAGGGTTTGTAGTTTTTAGTGCTTTCTTCAGCCCACCTGTTCTCTGCTATGATCAGACACCACATATCTAAACAGTCTTCAATCTCATCATAGTTCCTCTTTACCTTTTCTTCCTTTTCTTCCCTTTTACACCTGTACATGTCCCTTCTATCTGGCCCCTGCCAAGTGCCTCCACTATTTCTTCTCTCAAAATTCATCATATTGTTACATTCTAGATGCCAGGAGATACAATCCCTCTATGCCATTATCTATCACAGTAATACTGTATGAAAAAAAAAGTACAGAGAAAATCCCTTGACCCTTGCAGTACACAGTGGAACATTATCAGCACAGCTCAGTTTCTCAGTGGACAAATTCTAGCTCTTATAAACTTTATTGAGAGTATGCAAATATATTAATTCTAAAAATTTAGGAAGTCACGAAATGGTAGCAGGTTTTTCAGGAAGAGCAGGAGTTATGGCCCTGAAACGACCTTCTGGTAACTACCTTCCTCATTCAAAATAGAGAGCTCCTGGGAGTGTAACCTCTTGGCTGAAATATTTGTAATGATGCTACAGAAAGCATTTCTTCTTCTTCCTGTCTCACAAATTCCTTGAAGGGGAAAAATAAAGTATGAAATTGAAATATGTTCTATGTGGGCTAAATTAAGACTGAGAAAGGTATAAGCAACTAAAAGCAAAGCATTGCAAGGGGAAACAACTGCAAATTTCACACACAGTATAGTGAGGGCTCTATAATACATCTTCCATATAAAACAACAGCTTGATCTCTTTTTCAGTCAGAAGAGCATGACTCTTTTTTTTTCTTAGCATATAAGAAAAGGTATCTAGTTGTGAGACATCTTTCAATTGATGTAAAAACCTAGACAGGCTCTACCTTACATTTTGAAGAAATTTTGAGATGTACAAACACGTCAGATACAGAATGAAGAGTCAGACATTTAAAGGGAAGTGATGGCATGCATAATTACCCACCTCACATTCAGAATTATTTTAAAGAATGTTAGAAATATTTTTAATACTGAATAAGTAGGTATTTATTAAATAACACTGTTTAAAAAGTCCCCAACCCTTTAGGAAACACACTGGCCAAAAAGATACTGTGGAATTATTATGGTTATGACCAAATAAATTGAAACATTCATAGCTAATGGTGACAGCAAATAGTTGAGCCCAGCAGGAAGCTGTCATCAGTAATTTACATATTCACTTCTAATTGTGCCTATGCATCATTAAGATTGTTCGTATTTGCATTCGCTGCCCTCTAAACCAAGTCATTTTCCAGTGGCATACATTCACTTTCACTGCAGGTAACTTTCATTACTGGTAATTAAAGGACAATTTTTACTGCATTATGCTACAGGAAACAAGAAGTGGTTGCTGAGATTGATTAATATCTAAACTAAGTTTGAGATGTAATCAGTCTCAGAGGCACAAGAGATTATTCCTGTTATGTAATGAAAAGTAACAGGAAACCCCCCCTCCATTTGTTTTGAATATCCAAAGCTTATCCTTTAAATTTTGTTGGAATTCACTAGGTGGTCTGATTTATTTTTAAACGCTCCCAACAGAGAATAGCCTCAGTCTATGTGTAATGACTTTTTACCCTCATTTCTGCACAGTCTGTGTTTGAGCTCTGACTGGGACAATTCCAAGGAGGATGTCAGTGTTATCTTAGTGTGGAAGTGATTTCCTTGTATACAACTGCATCTGAAGGTTGCTGTGCATCCAGTCGGATCCCTTTTGCCTTCAGTGCTACTGAAGATGGTCTTTTTCAAACACCACTCAAACCTACACACTCAGCATTGCTTCCAGTTGAAGCTTCACTGTTTCACTGGGAGCTGGAACAGACCCAAGAACTGTAATGTGTTTTCACTTGCTGAAAAAAAACCTATTATGTTGTCTGTTATTTTGCCATCCAAATACTGTGCTTGGTAATACTATCACTGCAAAATTGCTGTCAAATATTTATTTTTATTGGGGAAATAGCACTCTTTCTGTAGTAGCATGATGTTATCATTTAATTATTTTTTCTTTTCTGCTTTGTGATGGAAAACTGCAATTCAATGAAGTATATATTTAAATGCAAAAGAGGCACACCAATTAATCAGTACAGAATATGAATGCTTTTAATTTGCATCAAAAAAACGGTGGCGCTTAGAAAAACACCAATCTTTTAAATAGAAAGAGCATAAAAGTAATTCCTATCCATGCTCAGATTTCCTCAAATACAATGAAAAATCGCAATTGTGCAATTAGATTATCTTCACAATAATATATTATTTTAAAGCTTACTATTATGCTAAGCACATTATGCTAAGCCTTTCATTTCTTTTTTTAAGAATAAAAATGGACTTAGATAAATAATTTTAACTGTTAAAAAAAATCCACAGAGATAGCTCAAATGTTGGCTCTGAAACACAGATGTTTACTGTTTTCTGGTTTTTATTCATCCACTGTACCAAACACAGAAACTAAGGATAGGAAATAAATTAGTCTGGATATATATGGGGTAAGTTAGGTATAGCCAGGAGTGTGAAGTAATCAATTCTGAGGTTTGGATAAACTAGGGAATAGCATAGTACAATCAACTCTCCATTATCTGGGATCATAGGAGACTGGGAACTGATGGAGAAAAGAAAAAAACAGATTGTGGAGCTGCTTCAAGGAACACCAGAGACACTTCAGTTCTGTGTGCAGTAAATGTAGTCCAAAAGAGGTTATTAACTCTGTGTTCAGCACTAGGCAGTGTTCTGAAGGCATTGTTTGCAGTGTTGCATGAATTTGCAAAGCCATCTTAGGCTCTGCTTCTCAGGGAAGCAGTTACAGCTCTGCAAACAATGTCTGAGCCAGTGGGTCTCATTAAACCTGGGGTGGCTCTATATGCACTCTCCCAGGAACATTTTTGTTTGTGCTATTCTCATATCCTTTATCAAGCAGTGCAAAACAGAACAGAAATTGTGCTAAAGGTGTTTTCAGACTTCAAAACATTTTCCAAGACCTTAAGCAGTGTTTTTCTTCCTGTTAGGGATGCTCACTCCAAAGAGCTGAGCAAGTAGGACACTGCTGATATGGGCCATCTACCCTTTCAGTGCCTGCTCAATTTAGAGTCACAGGAGACTTGTCTTTGGGTCTGTTATATTCCCTTTCACTGCTAATTATGCAAATATTAATTTTTCCTGGGCAAGGTGTCTCTCTGTCTGCTTTTGACCAGAAGCTCCATGTAGGGTGAAAAACCTTATCCAGGAAAATTTTTATTTCATATATACATATCGAAGAAATTCTTCCATTTTAAAGGATTGCCATCCTCCAACAAACAGCTATTAATTCAGGAAATCCCAACCTACCCTCTAATGAGTATGCCAAACCTACATGGGTCTATTCAAAAAGCTGACTTTCACTCCATGCCTACCCCTTGCAATAAGATGGCTCTTTTCATATTTAAATTACCTTTCCAAAGCAATAAAATAAAAGAATGAAAAAAAAGCTAATAAAAAGGATTACTGCCAGAAGCCCACCTCCTGCTTTAAGTGGCTGCTCTAAAGTCAGCCTTTCCTCAAAATGTTCTTATAATGAAAGAGTTTACCTCCATTTGTTAGTGGTGTAAGAATCAAGTCATTTTAGCATTTGTCACACAATAGCCATCTTCACAGGTAGGTCTAGGAGAAGGAAATGGGCTGTCTGAGGTTCTGCATGTATCTGGCTGTACCACCATGGTCTAGATCCCCCATTTCTCCCATGTTCTTAGGGCAGTGGATGCCTTGGCAGTATTTTGAGGGATTAAGAAGATAAGGCTACCTTGTGATGGGCAGCTGGAAGTGACAGCAGCAGAAGAGACCTAGATTGGGAGTTGGGAATGGAAAACAGGAGAGGAATTCCCTGATGCAGTGAAAGTGGAAAGGAAACATCAGGAGACAACCTGATGGCTAGAGGCTGAACTGAAAAATATGCAAGAATGAAAACCAGAATTAAAGAGGCGAAAGGAACAAGGGATCCAGTGGAACACAGGAGGAGAACAACTGAGATGACAGATGAAGAAAAGGGTAGTGGAGGTGACAGAAAAGGAGGATTGCTGACACCAGAGTACTGCTGGGAAATAAAGATAAGCATGCAGGGGGGATGAAGAGGAGAGAGTTTTATGAAAAATGAGGTTGAGACAGAAGGCAAATCCTGCAAGTGAAAATATATTACAGGAGAAAGGTCATGTCAAAATAGAATAAAACTATTTATTTTTTGCCACTCTTATCTTGTGCATTCTTGAAGCTGCAATTTTGAATCTTATTACTTGTGTGCTCCCCAGCAGCTCAGGCTGCCTAGCAATGCCTGGCTGTGCTGCACAGAGCTCGTGGCTGCCTAGCAACTGCCAGGGGGCTGTGCTGGGGTCCCCGACCAGCTCAGGGATGCAGCCCTGCCCCAAACATTCCTGCTCCCCTGGCAAGCCAGGAGGCAGCATCTCCAGCTGTTAACACCTGTGATAAAAACCTTAAAAATATTAATTGGGAAAAAGGGCACACAGAGGTGACCACAAGAGTGCAGAGTGCATGACAAATTGTCTCCAAAATGAAGGAACAGCCCCATTCATCTCTGCAATACTCAGACAACCTGTGATGATAACTGAAATATCAATATGAGTAATTATTCTGGTTCTTAAATAAGGCCCTGTGCTAAAGCAAAAGAAAGCAACCCAGTGCAGCTGTGCACCTTCTTAAACAGGCGGAGGAAATATCGAAAAAGCAAATTTTTTGATAAAAAAAATTTGAAGAAAAGAAAGAAAAAAAATGTTAAGAGTATTAAGTATTCACAAAGGCTTGTCCTTGTACAGCCATACTTGTGTAACTATCATTGCAATCAACAAAAATTTTCTTACAAGAAAATGAGACTTGGCATTTGGCAGCAGAGCTGATGTGGCTGATCTGAACAGCCCTGTGTCCTCTGTGCTTCCAGCTGCCCCCTTAGATCCCTCATCTCCCTTTCCACTGCACTGTCAGAAGTGCTTGTGCAGCTAAACAACTGAATCAGGAATCAATCCAGCTGAGAAATGGTCCAACAAAAAATAAAGGGTTATTTTCCAATCAACACTATGAAGCAAGTACTGTTCGTTCCCAAGGGAAAAACAAAGACACATGCCAATCTATGGCCAAGGAAAGGGAACAGACAGTTACAGAGCTACACAAATTACAGCGCAGGAGAAGTTGCTGTGATACTGCTACTTTGCTGCTGTTCTAAACAGCACTTAGAATACAGTCACATTTTTCTTTCCCAGCCAGAAATGGGCTATTGTCCCAGAAAGACAGGATTGCCCCTGGAGATCTCATGCCCCACTGAGGAGGAGAAAATCTCAGACGGAAAGTTGAGACATTGAGAGATATATAAGCACATTTTACTCTGGATAGGATCTCATGTGGGTGATTGTTTAGGTGGAGATTGATGAACATAATTACGTGTTTTCCTCTGCCAGTCCAGCAGCCCAAGCCAGGAAAATTTTAATTCCCAGCTCTTCTGCACACTTGAAGTACCTTGTGTAAGTTAGGTAATTTTTTTTCTAATCAGCAGTTTATTGCCTGGTGCAGTGAGAAAGTGTGACAGAGCAAAAAAGTCCAAACCCAACAAAATAAACCAAAATGAAAAGAACAACAGAATAAAATAGTTTCTGAAAAGAAACCCCAGTGAACACAGTTTAGATGCACACTACTATCTTCAGCAAATGTCAGCTCAAGCCCAAGGTTTATTGATTGTGGCTCAGTGCTGGTTCTGCTAGATTTGCACTCTTTCAAGTGCTTTAGAATCACTTTGTGTACACACTATGCAGACTCATGGAGTCAGCTTCGATCTATTGCACCTGAGTTAATGCACCATCCAAGAACCTCAGACACGAGGAACACCCTGCAAAGACACTCAAGGGACCCTGCAGAGAGTTATTTACAAAGAAGGAGGGCTAGCATGGGGCAGAAGCTAATAAGGCCTGCTGATCTTAACAGCTGAGCATATCCACACCACATTTCCCAGCACATCTTACATTGTGTGGCTCTCACAGCAGCACTGCCATGGTTGTATGGCACCCAGCTGAAAGGTCCTGCAGGAGTTGACCTCGAGCCGGTTTGATTGTTTATCTACCCCAGGTCTGTCCCGCGGGCATGGGGATAACACCTGGCCGTGCCACGGCAGCTGCAGAAAAGCCTCAACGCAGCTGTCACAAGGTGGCGACCTTTGATGTGCTTCTCCAAGGTCTTCTTGAGTTGTGAGAATGTTTTGAAGTGCACTTGGTGGGGTTTGTGCAAGGCCTTTCAGGTCGAGAGTGGCAGCAGGGCAGGAGGCTGCAAGCCCTCCTGCAGCCACTGCTCTCCTGTGCAAGGTGGGTGCATCTCTTGGGAGCCCCCACTGCCTGCTCAGCACTGTCCTGCCATGGGCCTGCAGGACAAGCTTGCTCACCAAAGTGAAGCACAATACATGTAGCAAAACACAAGCCATTCATTTTTCTCATCCCGAAAAAAGTTGATGTGCAAGGCCCCACACATCTGTAATTTCTTTTACAGGGGCAGCCATAGCATTTTAAGAAGAGCCAACAACAATTGTGCTACATTTGAGGATGTTAACAGTTTCCATGAAGCCCATCTGTGATCTGTAGGCAATTACAGACTCATTCAAGCCAATGGTGTTAAGCAATCTGCAGCCAAAGTGAATAGAGAAATTGAATTTGTCTTTGTGTTAATATATAGCTGGAAACAAGGAGAAGCCATTACTGGAAACAAGGAGAGGCCAGTGCCCAGGAGGGGTGATGCCTTGTGAAGGCTGACCTGAGACTAGACGGAGTTAAAGAATGAAGTATTTATTAGAAGGCCTCAATGGATACACCTTGGGCAGTAAAAGAGCCCAGCCAGGGCTACGCCGAAGGTGAACCCAAAATGGTCACAAAATGGATGACTGGTCATGGAGTCTCACACTTTTATAAGTTCTGGTCCATTAGCACATTGAAGTTAATTGTCCAATTATAGCTTTAGCTTATTAAGTCCCATCCTTGTTTTTCCTCTCTTCACTCCATGTTGTTTATGCTCTTGGGCCTGAAATTTGGATAATTTGTCCTTGGTCCCCAGCTAGAGAAGGAATTGTTTTGTCTACCTACTCTGTGAAGAGAGCTTACTATCCCCTAATATGAAGCTCAGAACTACACACTAAAGCAGTGCAGAATCTGAAAAATATAAAAGCTAAAACCTGAAGCATCAGGGGTTCTGGTCACACTTGCCCCAGGACACATTTAAAGCTCGCCAATATCTCAATACAAACAAAGTGAATTGTTTTACATTAAAAGGAATCCAAAATAAAGTGTTTTATTGGACATTACATGCTGTCCTAAAGAGAGTTATTGAAACCCCTTTGGAAACAATTTTGCTAAGCTGCCAAGTAAATTAACCATTAACCATCAGAAGATAGCAATGTAGATGCATTTCTATCCCACAGCAAGTGCAGCAAATGTACCAGCTCCTTCTGCTCCTCAAAGAGCTCTCAAATACTTTTCTTGGTAGCTGTCCGGCAGTTTTGTAACGTCAGCTGCAAAGAGTTTCCCAGGCCCACTGGTCCTTTTCAGGCTGCCTACCTTTCATCCTTGCTTCTACAGTTCTGGGCTGAGATGCTGGACTTTGCTGACTGCTGAGGTGAAGGGAGATCTATTTTTTTTTGTCTCTCCACCTTGATTTAGAGACAGCAGCAAGTACACCAAAGTATCCTGACCAGTACTGCAAACAGGAGACGGACTACAGGGAACATGTAAAATGTCACATGATTATGCAGAAATGTGGCAGTCTCCTCTTACTATATGACCTTGAGACTGCTTTTTTCTGAAACATGCTGACTTTTTACAACTGTCTGGATTTCTCTGGGACAACTACTAAATGCAAGGACTAACTCTGTTTGTGTTTGCGATTGCAGACACACAACAGTACATGGCATGAACAGCACAGCCTCGGAGATGGCTTCTTCTGGCCCTGCTACTCATTGCAAAAGCAGGCACAGACACCTCAGCAGAGCAGTCACCTACTGTTACTGGCTTCTCCTCTGGCACAATTATAGAATCAGATTTTGCTTACAAAAAACACAGCAAGAAAGATTGTACTAAGTAATCACCAGACCTTTGTCTTCCATACCTTTGCTAACAGTCAGAGGAGGCCCTGAACAATGATTAACAGCTGAGGTAAATGAGTGGCAGGAATACTGTATTTATCTCAGTCAAGTATTTAAGCTCTTCTTATGAACCTAAATCCAAGCAATCAATCACTAATTGTTAGTAGTTATACTCAGCAGGCCTTAACTAAGATCTACACAGCTTGGATTCAGTATTTCTCCCTCCTCCTCAGGGGGTAACTCCCTGGAAGGGACTAGTTGCCCTAAACCATGATTCCTCTAACATCTTACCACTCTTGTTATCTTTGGAATGGTCTGCCCAGGGAGGTAGTGGAATCACTGTCCCTGGAGGTGCTTAAGGAAACACTGCACATGACATTTAGGGCTGTGGTCTAGTTGACACGGTGGTGTTCACTCATAGGTTGGACTCGATGATTTCAGAGACGTTTTCCAATCTAATTGATTCTGCCACCTTCCAAATTTCTAGCCTGCCAGACAGCCAGATAACCAGATCAGTGCTTCCCTCCCAGACCCTTTTGGCCTCTCCTGCAGAGGCGCTGCCTCCGGGCAGCACTGCGGGGCTGGGGCTTTTCTGACCGGGGCGGGGGATGGACATCACTGTCTCCCCTGGTCTCAGGGCTCCCAGACGGACAGTCCGGCAGCCGCCCTCCCACCACAGGAGCCAGCCAGGCCGCAGCACTGCGGGCCCCCCCATCTCCCTCCGGCCCGCGGGCGGTGCCCATGAGCGGCGGCCGCCCCCGCGCATGCGACCGGGCCTGCCTACAACTCCCGGCTGCCTTCGCACAGCGAGGGCGGGCTTTTCCTCTTTTTTCTTGGTTTAGTTTTTTTTCTTTTTTTCCCCTCCCCTCGGAGGGGGAAGGATGGGTGGAGAAAGCGAGCGTTCACGAAAGCGAGGCGAGGAGGAATCCCACAATACCAGGCGGGTTGCGAGCCCGGCGCTGCCGCTGTCTCTTTAATGCAAGAGGAAGCGATGCGGAGGGGTGGAAAATGGCAGAGTTGCAGATGTTGCTAGAGGAGGAAA
>VWZV01008984.1:880164-890718 GCA_013397155.1 Irena cyanogastra | reverse complement strand
AATAATTTTTCTTATATATAGATGTATTAATTTTATATATATAGATATATATATAGATGTATTAATTTTTTAAAAAAATATTTTCAAAATGTAAGTTTCTGTAGCTGATGTTTTCCCCAAATCCTATTTCCTGCAGGGACTAGCCCTTTTGGTGTGCTTGTAACCAAAAGGCTATCTGAAAATCTGTAGCATAAAGCTGAAGATGCTAGTGAGAAGTTTCATCAATGTCCTAACAGTATTAACTTGATCAGTACTACTTAATACAGAAATAACAAGGAGCTAAAGCATTTGTAGTTCCAGTTATGATTCTTCAGCTGAAAAATACTAACTTCAGTAGAAATCCACTGGTAATTTTTCGGCTGCATTGAGTTATTTTGATGTTTTAAGGAACTTATTTACAATAACTAGCTTATGAAACATTGGAATGACACAGGAAATCAGCTTGTGCAGTGTTACTGCACTGATGACTTCCTTTTGAACAACTTCTGTTGACTGGTGTATCCCAGAGAGGCCTCTCTGTCCTATAAAATGTTACTCACAACTCTTCTACTGTCTAAATCAAGTGTTCCTTATAATCTTGTTTATGCATATACAGATATATGTAGTTATTGTCAGTCTAAAGCTTCTAGACCACTTGTGAAGATCTATTTGTAATTTTTGTTTTTGAGCTCAAATATAATTTCAATATGACTGAGACTCTAAACAAAATAACTTGCAGTCCTTGTATAAATTCTCATCTTGGTAGTCTCAAGTGGGTAGATTTAGCAGCTTTAGAAAAATAAATTAAGAGATCTTTTAAGGAAGTAAGCGCTGTGTTGTCTAAATGTGTGCTTTTCTGTCATGTTACTTCCTTCTGTAGCTTCTGACTGGTATGTGGAAACTGAACGGTGAATTAACAAGCTGTTCTGGGTAAAACAGACAAAAGCATGGACAGATTTCAGTTTAACTGCTATTGCAAAAAAAATTAAAGTGTATTTCCAGTTGGTAGAAAAGTAAATGTGTGGCACTGAGCGAAAGTGTTGCATGCAGAAAGTTTCATAAATATTTGTGTTATCTTCCGAGATGCATAGAGGAACTATTTTTGCTTGATAAGATGGGTATTCTACGCTTCTATACAGTAGATATTTCCTTTCCAACACTAACGAACCTTTTTTTGTGGCTTCTCTTTAAACATTGGTAGCTGGTTGGACACTCAGTTTCATTGCCTGGCACATGGAAAGTGGCTTAACTTAGTTCAGTACAAAGAAGTTCACTCAGAATGTCTAATTCAGGAAATGAGCTGCTCTAAAAGGATAAACCTCTTAAATTGTCACTAATACAAATCCTTTATGTGCTGGGAGAACTTGTATGCTTTTATGTTCATGGGTTAATTAGTTTGTATTGAAAGTAAAGACAGTAATATTTTTTCTTCTGTGAGTTTTATTGCTAAATTTGGAACATTTAACAAAAAAAGCAAATTAAGTTCACTTTCTGTAACATCAAATATAGTTCAAAATTAGAGAGCAATGAGATAAAATACAAATGTATCCTCTATTATGTTTTTTAGGTTTAAATAATATCCTTTTAAAAAAGATGTTGCATTATACTTTGAAATAATGTTCTTTTTAAGGTAGTTTAAGCAAATGTTTGCCAGCAATATAAAAGGCACTGGCTGTTCTGTGTTTGATTTTGGGGGTTTTTTAGAATAATAATATAGGTACAGGTTGGTGGGTTAAGCTTATAGCTCTTCTGTGCCTTGTATGGGTCTTCTGTGCCTATGCAAGTGTCTTTGTGTTTTGGAAAATAGAGCTTTAACTCATTGGCAGCAATAAGACTACAGCCCAACTTCACTGAATTCAGCAAGTGACTACACTGAATTTAAAGAAGACAAATCATAAGGTGTAGTATGTCTGGTTTGTGTCCAGAGGAGGTAGATGATATGAGAGAAGCTTTTCCAAATTTGAAATGTTTCCATTAATTTTGTATACTGTTTAAGAAGCCAGCAAGATGTCAGCTGCTATTCCTGCTCCATTTTTCATAAGTGCTACCTTAATCAGGTGCAGTAAAGTGGATTGCGATAAGCTTTTACAGGTATGTGTTGTTTCTTGCACAAGGGAAGTGCTCTCCACTTCCTTCTGTTTGTGGATTGTTGGAAGGAAGAAGCTTGCAGGATGTCTGTAGTCAGAGTATGCCCTAACCCTTGCTCCCTGTGCTGCTCTTGCTGTGCACAGTCCTGTGGAATTGTTGGAAGGAAGAGAGAAGTATGATTAAATGGGGCAACAATCTAATACTTCCCCTGGTTCTCTGGGAGGTGGTTACAGTAAGTAGCTCTCCTGGTAAAGAGAAAATAGATGAGCCTTGGGAAGGTCTCATAAAGTGGAGAATGAAGGCAGTTGTAAGGAACGTAAGAGTGCAGGAGCAGGCTGAGTACAAGTAGGAAGTGTTGTACTTCTGAGGGCAAAGTTCCTGTTATTATCTAATCTAAGTTTAACAGAAGAAAAAGCCTGAACTCTGAAACAAAAGAACTGATGCAACTACCCAATATCTTTGTTTAGTATTTTGAAGTGTCTTCATTTTACGAAAGCATAAGTGGCAACATGGAATTTGTAACTGGCTCATGGAAGGTCATATAGGGACATATTGTCAGATTTGGGAACAGAACCTGATTGTGTGGACTTCCAGTGCTGTTCCCTCTGCCACCCCACCCCTTTCCAGGCTGCCTCTGTTATACTGCAGCATAGCAAAAAGTGGGTATCCACAGAAACACTGTGCACAGAGGCAGTGTAATGACTCTTTCGGGAAAATATGCACCTGAAACCATCATTGAACTCATTAGCAGCAGTTCCTTTTTAAGAATTTTACATTTCGCCACCTCTCATAAGAACCTGGCGATTCTAATTTTTTGCTTTGCCAATCTCAGGAGTTACATAAGGCTCACAGTACTGTTTGTCTGCGTGTTGGTGGGTCTTGGCAGAGGCACGAGAAGTTGCCACTCTATTTCTCATTAGTGAAAGCAGTCTGTGTTTGACATTTCTGGTGACCGAAATCTTGCTTAGCTACAGAATGGTGGGGTGGCAGCTGTGTGGACAGTGTCAGTCCTGGCATGGCAAGACAGCCTTGAGGGATAAGGGGATATCTTGCTCTCTCTGCCTGTGTTCAAGTCCTTATTTAGTGACTTGGAGTCTAGAGGAGTGTAGTGTGGTTTGTATTGCTGCACGGTAGGAAATTACTTGTGGGACGCCGCTTACTCAGTGTCCAGGCTTGTTCATAATTACCTGAGCATTCTTGCACTCTTTAGTATCTGTGTTCCCTAGAGTGGTCTTCCTTTGATGCTATTCCTTCCATCCCAATCCCAAATCTGAGCACTGGTGACAGAGGCAGGTGGACTTGGTCAGAGAGATCCTCACCTCCCTCCACCCCTATGTAAAGGGAAGTATCTGCTCAATTTGAAGCGATAGATACTGTGCCCCAGTCTAGTTCCTCCCTTTTCCTGACCTTGCTGGTGAGGCAGCAGCTGCAGAGACTTAGTGTCTGCTGTGGGTTGCAGAAATAGCTCTTAGCACCTCAAAACTTGCTGAGAGCCCTTGAGAGCCCAGGCCAGAGTGCTGTGGGGAATAGGTCTCGGTATGCTTCTGAACACAGCTCTGAGCAAGATGGTATTTCAGGTGCCTTTTGTCCTGCACCCCTAGCCTGTCAGCATCTCCTGACTGTGCTGGAGATAGGCTCAGCCAAGTGTTTCATCACCTTAGTGCCAGGTATTGAAATAGAAGATTTCTAACAGCATTTCTAACAGGTGGGCTCTTTAAAGAATCAATTTTTTATGCAGCAGATGAAAACAGACCTCTAAAATCACCCTCCTGATTTTAGAGGGAATGTGTTGCTTTCCTTGGGTTAATTAATAAGAGTGTAGATGCCACCTTTTCTCGAGACTGTGCAAATAGTGTTGCTTATTACTTATGCAAGCCCTTATTGCTGTTGACAGGAGCCATGCATGCTTGCTTTGCAGAACATATATTTGTTACTATGATGCTGATAGTTCAGAAGAAAAGGAGGGGTGGGGAATCCTGCATGAGACTTTCAACTTGGAGTGAAACATGAGTATAGAATTTACTAGTGCAACTTGTGAAGTTCAGCAGTTTGTATTAACGTGAGTTGGAATTGGTAGGTAACCTGTTGGCTGAGCTAAAGAATCAGGTTAGTTTAACTCTGAAAAAGACTGACTGCTTAAAATGGGACTTTATTTTTAATAATATTCTTGTCAAAGGTTCTAGATCAAATATATTTAATAAGTGCTGCGGTTTAGCAAGCTGAAAAAGTATCTGGAAATCAAAACTTCCCTTAGTTTGAGCCTCACCTACGATAAAGACTCTTCATAACCTCCACAGATGATGTGTGCCGTGCTCTATCTTCTGACATTGTGGAATCTTCTGAAAGAACAGTAAAGGTTGTCTCTTCTGCAATGCGATTGCATCTTTCTTGTGTTTCTTATGTTAAGATACCAGATTTATTTGTGATAGTGCCATCCCTCCCTCTCTGAGCCCAAAATAATCAATTCTGTATACTCTTTATACAGCAGAAGTGAAAGTGCAAGCATGCTGCTTCGTGTGCAAGAAAGCTCTGATACTGTAGTGATGTTATTTAATTATTAAATAAATTAACAATTTTAATTAACAATTAAAGAAGTCATGAGAAAGAGACTCTGCATCCCTGTCCGAACTTTATTATAACCTCAGAGACAAATAGGAATAAAATGTGGTACCGTTAAGAGCAAGAAGACCTCTCAGAACTCGCATGGGGAGTCTTACTAAAACAAATGTTGGTTTGACATCCTTGGAGTTGAATGTAATGTTCTTACTGGGTGGTCTTAAAGTTATAAATAGTTCCAAGGAAAAAAAAGTTTGTTTACCACTTAAAGCATAACAATTCTTGGGAAAGAATTGAAGTCTAGATTCTGCTGGCTACTTTCACACCAGTGGTTCACATGATAATACTTTTTATAAGCTATGCCTTATCAGGTGAATGTGGGGTTTTTTGTGGCTTTTTTTTTTCTCTCCACGGATAATCTTTTACCAGATGCATATCTTCACTTTCATTTTTCTGATCTCCTTGCTGTACTTTGGGGTCAGCAAATCTGCCAAGCAGTATTTGTCCTGCAGCAATCGTTGTCAGCTGTGCATCTTATTTGACTTTGTTGTAGCAGGTGTGCTACAAGTTAATACTTGAGCTGTGGTTTTCATGCAATAGTTCTGCATTTTCTGGAGCCTATGATAAGAAAACATCTGCATAAAGCAAATAGGCAAGAGAAGAACAAGGTGTCCAGGCAGGTGCATGAGGTTACTGCATGAACATCTAAGTAGTTGCAGAATGCCATGCCATGGCTTGTTTTTTCACACACCTAGTTAATTGCTCTTATGTCACTAAATATTACTAATGATGTTTCTTTCCGTATGCTTCTCCTAGGCTGTGATCTTAATGTGAATTTACTGATTTCTTTTTCCCTGCTCAAGTCTTCTGCTTGCTGCTGATTGCTTGTTAGACCTTTTGTCTCACTTCCATGTTGTTGACTTTGTCTCGTTTCAGATCTGATCTGAAAACCTATTCTCCCTTGCCTATCTTTTAATTAATCTCTTTCTATTATTTAGCTGCATATTTTACTGCCTTGCAACTTACATTATGCAGCTCTTTTTCATTATGCCTTTCCGACAAACAGTTTCTACTAGCATGGCTTTGCTAGTAATTTGAAACCCACAGCTACTGAAGACATTTATACACATTTCGTTTTAAAATTATTTTTGTTGGCATAGAGTTGAGACCAAAGCCTTATCTCTGCAATAGTTTCTAACTACCTGAGGAAGCCATGATGGCCAGGTTACAGAGGGAATTGAATGCAGCTGGGAAGACAATGTGGGATGGGACTGACATGATTCTCCCTATGAGTACAATTCTGAGAAGGCCTCTCGTATTTATATGCAGCCAGGCCTTTCCTTTATGAGGAACCTGTCTTCTTCAGGAAACTTGTCCTTTTGTTACTCTTTTGAGACTAAGCAGTAAAATGGGCACAATAAAACTCCTCTGCTTTCAGGGCTTTGGTTATCTTAATAGTGAAGGAAAGTGAACGTGTCAGGAGGAATGGCATTCTCTTAACATGTGAGTGTCTACAAAGCAGAGCTGGACCTGATCCTTAAAGGGTTTTATAAAATATGGTTATAACCTCCAGGATTTCCACTGAGAAGCCTCATGGCAGGTGGCTTGGATGGTGCTTCAGTCAAGGTCCAGAGAGTATCAGACTAACAAGTAGGGATATGGTGGATCAATGCACTTATGTTGGCAAGATTTTCAAGACCTGTCTGGGGATTGTTCAGGTTTTGATTTGCTGTCTGACTTGCAGGATTTCTAAATCTCTGGGAGGAGCTATTGTTTCTATGATGCAGACTCCTGGCTTTAGCCGCATTAGATAAAATATGCGTCTGGTTTGGAAGTGCTTGGCTCTACAAGGGCTGTCTTCAAATACCGTGGGTGTGTTTCCTGCTGCAGCACACCATATGTTCTCCCAGCACTGAAATGATGTGGTTGCTGCAGTAGTCCTGGGATTTGTCTTAAATGGCAACAGATTTTTAATCTAATTTCTAAGGTGTCTTTAACTTGGAACGTTACAGAAATCGTTGTTGCCATAGATTGTATTTGAAGCTCGGGTTCATACAATGCAGCTTACTTTGTAAGAAATCTTGCATCTCTTCAGTAGTGGCTGTCATTTCCAAATGTGTATTTTATTCCTCTTTATCAGTCTGTCCTGTAGCCAGTGGAGAATGATAACAGCCAGTGGAAAGCTTTCTAGCACACATTCCCTCTTTGAAAACGTACTGTCCACGAACACAGACTGTAAAATCAGCTCTTCTCAGTGAATGGACTGTTCAACGACTGAGGGAGGTATTTTTGTAATTATGAGAGAAGCTTGTTTACTAGGAATAGAAGCCAAGTATGCAGAGATATGGTACCTGTTGATTTCTTCTTCTCTGCTGGAGAGAGAAGTTGCTGGTTTTGGTCCTGAATGTCATATGTGTGGAGTATTTAAATGTGTTCCTTGGGCGTGGAAGGAACTTTAAGAGTAGATAATCTATCTTGAATAACTTTTTGCCTTGCTGATAGAAAATGGCAATGGTTTGAAGGATTACTGAAAAGCAATTTGAGGGTCTTGAGAAACTCGCAAGTTGCTGGTGGGAGTAAGAGCACAGGAAGAATGGGGAAGGGAGTGTGTAACTTCATTGATTATGTTCAGCCACTCTCTCTTGCTAGCTGTGGTGCTGAGAAGGACAGTATGAAAAGCAAATACTATTTGTTTCCTGCCTACAGCAGAGAAATAGCTTTACTTTTTTACCAGATTGCTGTAAGGGCTTACTGCAGCAGCAGTGAGCGTGGGGGAGTATGAACTGGAACAGGTACTTTTGCTGGCTGCATAACATCCCACGAGGCCTGGGGGAATGAATGTGGGGAATACTGTGAGTCATACTTGTCAGTCTCATAAAGCAGGAGGCTTTTTAAAGTTGGCCTTGGAGGGGAAGAGGTGTTTAATGGAGCAGTATTGCAGGAGTTATGCAAATAGACAACATAAATAATGAGCAAAGGCATTCATTTGAGCTTCTTGCCTCCTCAGAAAATGATTAAATGCAAACAACCATTGTGAAAGTTAAGAAAAATGCATCATCATTTCAGTATAATGGGTGCAAAAATGTGGCCATCCATGAGGATAAGAAAATTCTCTTTTTGTGAAAAGCAAAATTAGTTTCTGTAGTTGTTGAACAGAAAGCATGCTTGTTGTTGGTCTGTTTGGGTTTTTGTGCTTTCCAGTTTCCTTTGAAAAACAGCAAGGCAGGAAGCTGAAAAGCAGTTCCTTAACCCAAGAGCTGGTGTGGAGGGGAGGTGGTAAAAAGACCAGTCTCCAGTTCTGCTTTGGACATATCTTCTGTGTTTAGGCTGGTTTTCTATAGAAAGCTTTTTCTTCTCTGTCCCCCTATTCCTGCAGGATTTAATTTACATGTAAATACTGTGTATTCTTTGGTAAAACCAATAGCATGTTTTTAGGGTATAGCTGTGTGTTTTTTCTTTACTGACACAGCCACTTCTTGCTGTTTTAAATTAGAGTTTTGAACAGAGATTATGAAATGTAATTGTTCCAGTCCTGGGCCTACTTGCAGATGCTCACATCATAGTGAGAATCTTATCTCTGATAGTAAGCCTTACCAGCAGACTTAAAGGGCATAAAATTTTCTTGAACTGCTGCTTTTGCCTCTTGCAGTGTAGAGAGGCCATCCCAAGCTTTGAAGCAGTTGGAAATGACAGCTGCACCATCCCACCTGCTGCTCCACTGCTGCACATGCCCTCCCGTGGCCTCCCCTGTGTTTCAGCCCAGCTTCCTCCTGGGCGTACAGATGCAGAGGTGATGGCTGTGTGGGTGGATACACAACTGCAGTGACGTGTTCCTGTTGTGAGGGGACTGTTTCTCTGAGCACAGCTCCGCTGAAGCTGTAATAAGGCCACTCAAGCTGATTACAGATGAGATAGCAAGGTGTCCTGATGGCCCTATGATGAGTGCTGAAATAGAATAGTTCAGGTTTTGTTTTACTGCTGGTGGCGGGAGACAGAGAGTGATGTGGATATGACTGTTCTTATGCACCAGGTTGCATGGAAGTGAAGCTCTGCTGTCACCTGTATGACTCTTTGCACCTCCTGCATATGCCTAAATCTGCCCTCTACACTGTACATGAAGGGGAAGCAGTCTTTAAAATCATGTGAAGGTGCGTCTTAAAAACACCAGTGCAACTTCAACACTGATTAGAAAACTTTTCTGTAATTGTCTGCAAGAGGCATTTCTAGGGAAAGCTACTCACTTGAACTACTGCTGGACTAGCTAACATTAGCACAGCAATTGTCTCACCGAGGACTTTGTTTAGAAAAGCCAAACAAAGCAATTCCCTCACTTCTGAACTTGATGCTGTATTTCCTATTAAAGAATTTGCTTGCTTTCTTCTGTTGGTCTCTGTAAGTTAGATTTGACCTATTGTTGGGTGTGGAGATGACCACATTTATTTAGTTCCGGTCATCTATTCTTTTGTTCACTTTTTGGTGGGGGAAGAAATATTATTGACTCCCCATTCTACTCCCTCTCCTTCTCTATTCTCCTGACCCATATGTTTTGCTCTGTTGTGTGTGTTTTTAGAGAAAATAAATTTCTACTTGTTGCAATTGAAATACATGTAAGTATCACCCAACATGTAAGTGAGCTTCTGCATGTAAGGTTTTGGAATGTTGTTGCTAACCTTAGGATAAAATTTTAACATAATAAAAATAATTATGCAAACAGAAGCGGGATGTAATGTGCTTACAGCCACTATCAAATAAAAATCATACAGTCAGGTCCAGGAGTACATCAAAGTCTGAGCACTATTTGCTATTTATATGATCAGATAGAAACAAACTAGGTTGATTTTTTTTTTTTTCCAATTACATGCAAGTTCTTACAAAAACAGTCATTCCTTGTATTGCAGTCCATTGCTTTATTACCATGAGATCACTGTATAGCCTGTGTGCTGTGTGAGAGTATGCCTTGTGCTGGGAAATAAGCTACTACAAAATTGTGGGAATCCACTAGTTTCTAGTCTAAGTACGCTGCTAAGTACAGTGAGAGATGTGAAGATTTTCTGCTGGACTGAATATATTCTTCTTCAAGACACTAGATAGTCAGCAGTGTAGTGATACAAAGCATGAATAGAGAATTTGATCCTATAATGGCCATTGTTTTCTTTGTTTTAAAAATACTGTGATGTTTGGGAACTGCCTGAACTGTAAAATCTGGGCAGCAGCTGTGTGTCTAAAGTGACTCTCTTAAACATGAGAACTCTTCCTGAATTAGGAATACGTGCAATGCAGAAACTTGCTGATTGTCTGAAGGCCAGTGTAACTCTTGGCTCTACGTTTTGTTGCCTTGAGATTCTCCCTGGAGCTGGACAGGCCTGCTAATGACTTTCTGTGCTCCCTTTTCCCACTTCCCTCACTGCTTTGGTGTCCTGCAACATCTCTGATGTTCAGTGTGTTTGTTTTGCACACAGATGTTGAGGTTACCCTGTTGTATGGGTTCAGAGCACTGTTGACATAAAATAGAATACCAGGTTGGAAGGGGACCTTAATAATCATCTGATCCAACTTTCTTGGGCAAAAGAAGGCATCAGCTAGACAAGATGGCCCAGCACCCTGTCCAGTTGAATTTTAAAGATGTCCAGTGTTCGGGATTCCACCAGTTCCCTGACAAGATTATTCCAGTGACTGACTGATTGTTCTCATTGTGAAAACTTTTCCTGTTCTGTCTAACTGGAATCTCCCCAGGAGTAACTTGTAAAAAGGGAGATGCCATCTATTTCATAGCCACTCTTTGAATACTGGAACATCTTTGATAATAATCTGTGATACCAGGACATGCTGAGATGAGACTGTAATTTGATCCTTTATGCTAAATCTCCTTCTTTTAACCTTGCTTGCTCAATGCCATCTGGTATGATTCCAGGCCTGCATAGAAGGTAGGGA
>VWZV01008984.1:792702-880120 GCA_013397155.1 Irena cyanogastra | reverse complement strand
GGGGGGGGGGGGGGGGGGGAAATAGTCTTTGAAGCTTACCTATGAAATCAGCAAATTTTAGCAAATGTTGCTTGTCTCCAGATAAAGATTTGCTGGATTCTGGGTTTAGACCCTCAGTTTGATTTGTCAAAACAGAAATAAAAGACTTTATGTCAGCAGTCACCAGTCCTTGAGAGTAAACTGAAGAGGTAAACAAAATCCAAAGAGGAAACGTTGTTACAAACATAATGAAACTTTTTCACACAGCTGAACTGAGAAGCTTTGCCCCCAAGCCGGTGAACCTGAGCTGGGTTAGAAGACATCGAAGTCTTATCAAGTTCTGATTTTTCTCTCTATTTGGAGAAACTTGAGTTTGATTCTATATTGCTGCCACTGTATCACAGAGAGGATATTGAAGTTTGTTTGTAAATACATCTAGGGATGATGAATCAAACACTCTGGAGCTCTGGCTGATATCGCTAATGTCAGACCCTGCTTTATGTCAGCTCTGAAGAAAATCGTGTTTGATGTCATGAGACAAGTCAGACACTGCAAGAAAGTTCAAGGTGTAGTTTTGAAGCAACTTCCCCAACTACTATTGGGCAGTGCTTTACAGGAATGAAATATGTGGTTTCTGTATTGAAGCTTATATTGTCTTATGTTCTGTGTTTCACATGATTTAAGCTTGGACCAAATTTCTTACCCTTGCTCTGTGTGCAGCCTTGATGCCTTACTAATTGAGTGTACAAGGGTTGTGTGAAAATGACACATGGGCATGTCTCCTTCTGTCACTTGAGTTCAGTGTGGCATGCCATTATAGACAGACTGTGACAACTGACAGTAACAATGTACTGTGCCAACACACTCACTAAGACATCTCTTTGATTTGATTTGGCAGAAGAACTCAAAATTACATTTTCAACATTATTTTTATATATTGTATATAAATAATATATATATTGGTTTTTAATAAGGGGAGTGGCTTAGTCCAGAGCCAACATGAACCTTGTTTGTTGCATTGGGCAGAAAATGCTACTAACAGAGCAGCTGGCATGTACCTTCCCAGGCTCCATCTGTCAGAGTCTACATTGCTTTATAAATCACATTCCTAGTGGAGAGAATTGTTTCTTGCTGTAATGTTTGCAGCCTGGATTAAAATGGAATTCCTCAGTGGCTGTTTTTAAAATTTATTTATTAAGTGTGTATGTATATGTATGATATATGTATGTCCCTTAAGTTTTCCATTCCTTCCTTAATAAAGAAGCTTTTGTCTCTCTACCTTCCTCAAAAAAGAGGATGATTTAAAAAATTGAGACTCTTCTATTTACAGTTAATCAACAAAATGAAAAACAACTTTCTTTTCAGATAAAAGAAAAGACAGTTGTGAGATTGACTGTATTTGGTCTCAGCCCATAGAAATGCTAATTTGCTATCAAGGCTATTCAGGACTGGTCAGGGGAATATTATTGATGGAAATGAAGGATTTGCTTCTAGCTGATTGTCTCATGCATACAGGATTTGGGGGAAGGGCTTGTCTGAAACAGAGTTTGAGAATTACAGACAGTGGTGGTTACACTGATGTATGTGTTTGTTAAACAGTAATTTGGTGTGTGGCTTGACCCTTGAGATAAAGAAGCTGACTAGTCAATGTTTTTTGTCAAGATAGTGTTTCTAAAAAGAAATAGGCTGAAATCTTGTTTGTGGACTGCGCTGTAGTGGTGGTGGTGATCATGTCATTTTCTGGTGCCTTGAATGAATGCCAGCTTTATTGTGCAAGGTCTTTACCTGGGGAGAAGAGATTTCAAGTTCCACCAGTTACTCTGTGTTTTGTATAGCTGAGTTACTGCATCTTATCTGGAGAAACTCAACAGACATGGTATTATTTCCTACCAGTGGGTTTTTTTGTCTTACATGCTGGAAGGAAATGCCCTTGAGTTGAATGGTAGATGCTAGCTTTGCTGTATTTATTGAGGATTTCTGCCTTAGTAGATGGGAAGAATTACTGTTTACTGAATGAACTTGAAAGAATTTTAATCATGCTGGTTTTAGTTTTGGGGTTGCCATAGTGAGAGGTGTCTTGCTCTTAATGGTTAGGCATCCTTCTGTACCTTACCTGTCTTTGATTCCTTCATACTCCTGCAACAATTAGTTACTTAAGTAATTGAAAGCTTTGATATTTCTATTTGACACTCCTTCTCACTATGTGAAGAGAGAAGTGTGCTAGATAGTCTGTTCTATTTCTTGTTTTCACTGTCAGTGAAGGATTGACTGCCAGCCCCCTGGAGAGGCCTTGGACAGGAGGTGGACATGTTCAGTGACTGCAATATGTTGCTATTAATAGCTTGCAAGCTATGGGATAGTTAGAATCTTGAGCTTTTACTTGCACAAATTACACAGATTTAGGAATGGTAGAAAACTGCAACAAAATTACAAGTTATGATAAAAAATCACTTCAGTAAAACCCTTGAGCATTTTTGTATTGCACAAACTTTAGTACTAATCTTTGTGATGCAGGATTTTAGTTGAGATTTGGTCTGGAATGTGTGTGGCTTTTTGGCTTTGGTACTGCTTCATATGGAGGCTGGGTTGGTCCTGTCGTTTTAACAGGCTGTACTTGGACTGAGTCCCTTCCTGTTCTTTGTCCCCACATAAACACTTGCTTTTTCAATTTCCCACAGTTGTTTTACTGATGATAATAATGATATGAATGGCAGAGTAAGTGGTTCCAGTAACAAGAACATGGATAGTGATGTGCTTAAGTTGAAGAAAGACAGTAGATGATGTGTACTGGGGACTCTCTACAGCCTTGTCTGTGGTGCTGTGGGAGGGCGTCTCTTGTCCTAGCACGTTGGACAAGGGTTGAGCTTGAACTTCTGAGCTAACTTTTCTGATGGCTTACTTCACTTTCCAGTGGGAGAATTGGGGTGCTGATAAGTGAAGAACAGTCAAACTTATGGACAGGTAAATTCCAGGCCAGATATAACTCTGTGGCTATTGGGATGCACTTAGCACATCTCCTTGAAGTATTGCCTAGCCTAATGCATTGCAGAGAGAATTTCTTCAATGGAATTGCTGTATGGCACAAGTACTGTAAACCTGTTGCAGGAGACAGTTGACATACCTGATTGATATTCTTATTTTTACCTGCATGGCATATGTAATGTAAACAACCCCTTTTGTAAATTTTGAAACCTTAGTTTCCCATGCCACTTTGCAATGTCATATCATATATCCCTTAAGGCTGTATCAGTGATGATTAAAACCCTGAATGCTCCCTGCTGAGTACCTGCTACTAGTAACCACAGTCTGTGTAGATCTACTTGGATGGCTTCCAGATAGGTAGTTGGTTGCTGGAAGTTCTTCAGAATATAGAAACTTGTGGCACTTGCTGCTGTGACTTGCCAGCGTGTCTCTCTTCTCTAATTTGTAACTGATACTCTGATGCAATAGCCATCAGTAACAACCAGAAAGTCTGCCGTGGTGCAGTGTGTTTACAAAGCAGTTTGACAAGCTCTATGAAAAACAGATAAGGGAGAACTGTATTTGTGGGATGTCTACTTATTTCAGTATGTAGCTCCTCAGTTAATTACAGTGATCTAGGGACATGATATTCAACATGAATTACATTTAGCTCCTGAGCCAAAAGTCTAATCTAGTGTATATGGCATATTTAAACCTTTTAAAAACACATTACTACTGCTTGGATGTGAAATACTTGGTCTAAGAACATGTGTTGTGAGTAGTTTAGAGATGTCCAAGCTTTTTGCAATTAGCAGTCAGAAGTAACAAACCCTCAAGACCAGCTTTGATTTGTTAAAAACCTTATCAGATCAGTGAAGCAGCAACTTCAGACTCATATATCTGAAATTCCACATTATGTTACAAGCCCTTGCTTTAGGGAGGTTTGCTCCTGTTTTCTGAGTGGGGAAACCACTTTCCAGAAATCTGTTCCTTCCACTTTGGAGTGTCCCCAGTTATTTCTCAGGCAGATTAAAGTACTGATGTCTAAGAGTCTCCAAGCCACTTCCAGGATGTACATCTTCACCACTCTGTAGAAGTATTTCCTATTGACTTGAAAAATTAGGTGCTGTAGGTTGTAGTTAACATAATCCCATAAGATAAAAATTTTTGACTGGTTGGTTTGATAGGGATCTCTGAGCTAAAATGACAAGACCTTAGTGAAGAAAACAGGACTTGGAAGCCTCAACTGTGTTATCAGAAAGCATTCTGTAAATACCAAAGATAGATAACAAAAGAGAATACTGATGGATGTATTGATGACTTTGCATAGTTGCATTCTGTGATCACGATAGAGATTGCTGAATTCCTGTGGCAACTGAGTGTAGTAATCCTAATTTTATCTTTAATCAACTAATGATAGGTCAAATTCTTTTTCAAAAAGACTAGAACATACAACTGAACAATTTTCTTGTGTTTGCTTTTGAAGCAAACACAAATATACTGCAGTCTTGCATTTTAAAGGTGCATAAGCAGTAACAGAGAAGGCAAATAGAGCTGAGTGTAAAGCTGTTCCTGTAGCTTGATTGCTGAGAGTGATCAGGCCCACCAACAGAACTCCAAGCATCTGAACAGCTCTTGAGCACTCAATACTTAAGAGCTCTGTTTAACTTACTGATTATTGGACGGCTTTAGGGCAGTTCTCTGTTAGTGGTTTATCCTGGATGTGTTTTTCTGTGCTTGAATTTGCACATATTCCAGCAGCTTGAAGATGAAAAATGTGGAGCAAACCATGCCACATACTAAGGAGGCATTTTGATTTGTTTTTGCTGGGCCAGCCAGCTGTGGTGTGATCTGATAAGCTACTTTCTGACCTTTGTCAAATGGAGCCAGTTGTTCTGGTGGGGAATTTATCTTACAGGGAGTTTCAAGCGTAGTGAATGAAACTGAAGTTGAAAGAGGGAGAAGAGATGTGAGACAGCAGGTACTGAGGGTATGGACTAGTGTGTTTGCAGTGGAAGGTTTGACCTCTGAAGATGATTTGCAGTGTGAGCCGATGAGATTTGTGGAGGGACCCTGTACATGCAGTTGTGTGCTGTATGAACTGACACATGATGGGAATTAGCTGACAGAGAGATGGGAGGGCAGATGGCTTGAACAATGCACACACAGTGTTGTGGGGATGTGCCTGTGTGGGTGGCAGTTTGGAGACGGGAAGATGGGGCTTGTAAAGATCAGCTGTAGAGTGACAGACAGGTTCCTCATCATTTGACCTTGACATGTCACTGAACTGAAGACTCAGTAATTAAGCTTCTACTCTGTTTTTATTGTGTCAATTGCTTGGGTGCAGAACCAGTTTTGACTTTACCAATAGATTTATGTAAACTTTTCAAGGAAGCTTTATAATATAAGTTGCATTTGACAAAAATACATGGTATGCAGTGTGGCATGCCATTTTAACTGTCTCTTTATGTACCCCATTAAATTATATGAGAGGTTTTCTTTTGTAATGTTTTTAGTATTGAATCTAGTTATGCGAAGGTAATTTCAAACAGCAATTTTGTCATAGTCACATGGCTCTTAAAGGTGAACTGGGGTTACAGGTGGGACCTTACAGGAGGGAAACTTCAAAAGCTGTGATGTTCTGTAAAGAATATCCACTTTGCTACTAAAGAAGATCAAATTTTTGTTTATATCAAGGAGAGCTGGAGAAAAAAACAATTTCTTTGAAGCTTTTAATACTAGATTGCAAAGTAATTCTGTACCGTTAGGAATGAAGTGAGGTGGAAGTCTTTGTGTTGTGTTGTCTCAAAACTGAGTAGTTACCTAATGCTTATGTGGTACACTGAATGTAAACATGTGTGCTGTCTTCTAGTCTGCTTTCAGTTTTTACTTAGAAAGAAATGTGAAAGTAACAGTTGAAGAACATTGGAACTCTCTGCTCCCTCCTGTTTCTCTCACACAGTTCTTGGCTTCTCCCTCTACACTCCCGCCTTTGCTGTCTGTGAAGCTTTTAGCTTTTATCTTGTGGATGCCAGCAGTTCACATTAAAATAATGCAAAAGACTGTATGTCTTAGTTCTAATCTAAACTGTTAATCTGCAAACTGAAATTGCCTGAATTATCTGCAAGGCTTGAAAATGTTCCTAATCTAGTTCTTACAGGACATGAAATGCATTCCACATCTCAACTATGTTCATTTAATCCTGCTGCCAAAGTAGTAATTTGAGCAAATAACTAAAACGTTTGGTGCTTAGGCAAATGAGAGCAAGACATTTAATCAACGAATCATTACAGATGAAAAGAAACTTGTTGTACATCGAAGTTTTCTCCTTTGGCAACACTCAGTAGTGGAGTGGTGTGACTTTGTCACCTCTTAGTGTTTAGCCTAATAGTATTTAATTGAAACTTTGTAATAAGAAAACTGCTTGAGTAAAGACTGCAGATCTTGAGTTAATATGAAGCTTTATGGGTTGTGTCTGGTTCAGTAAACCTTTTATTTCAGACACCACTGATCTGCTACTTGCATTTTTACCATTTTCCACAGTGGCAGAAGTTCAAGTATGAATTATTAGTTGTTTTCTTTAGGCTGCAGTTCAGTAGGACAATGTTTTTAAAGTCACTGCTAGTGGTGATGTGAAGTTTAAAATGCCTCTTTGGAAAACCAGCTTTCAGAAATTTATTTCTTGAACCTTTAGTAGTTATTTTGCAGGTTATGTTTTCTGAAGAAGTAAAGTGACTTCTACTATTTTTTTCTGACAGCTAGAAATGTCAGTACTTTTTTAGATGAGAGGTAGCTTTGTTTACATTTGGTAATACTAAAAAATGGAGTTTTGCATAGCCCATCCTTAGTACATGCAATAGCTGTTCTGGCTTTTGGCAGCAGATTACATTTAACCATTCTTGCTGCTTCACATTTTAGAAGGCATCTGTATATGAATACCATTTGAAGGATGGTATTAACCAAGTGTCAGGTGTCACTAATAAGTGTCGAAGATTGCTCGGAATGTTAGTCATGAATATGAACAGAATTCCTGGATTGGGGGAACTCACCGGTGTTTAAAAAATATATAAACAAAATGTAGCATAGCATAACATGTTGCAGTATTTAGGTCATGATGCAACTTTTATAATGCATATGAACAGCTTGCCTTCTGGTTTTCTTCTTAAAAATAAGAGACAGGATTTAAAAATGAATGAATGTTTGGAAACTGGAAAACATAGGGCTCAGTTGAATGCTAATGGAATGTCTTTGTTCCCTCGCTTTGTGCTTAACATTGTAACTCTTGCATACAATGTGTGTAGAGTGTTATTCAAAGAAATGAACAATAAAAACAGAAGTCTAATTAGAAGAGGCTATTAATATAGACTTTTTCTATTGCTTGTGGAAGTCTACTGTTTGGGAGGTAGACAAATACATAGAATTGGGAAGAAACTAGCACTGAGTCATTGTGTACTGCAAACTCTTCCTTATGCGGTGCATCTCTTTTGCAAGTGGAAGAAAAGGAAATTCTGGATAGCTGCAGTTTGCAAGTTGAGTAACAGATGAAATACATGGCCTCCAGTGCCAGCTCCTGAGGTGTGTTACAAGGAGTACTTCAAAAGGGGTTCTCTTTGTGTGTTTTCATGGTAGAGGTGGTTTTGGTATGTCCCATCCTGTCAGAGAGGAGGGACTTACTTGGGCCATGCAACTCAAGTCATGTAAACAGTTCCTGATCTTGGGCAGTAACCTGCCCTCTGACTAGGGAGCCATGCTTCAGGACAGGTTAAGGACTTTACCTTCACAAGGTGTGATTTCAGTGGGAAGGTTACCCTTTCCCTATATTTTTACCCTTCAGGGGAAAGTACATATTCCCTTTTGGTACCTCAAAATATGTGTCTATTCTTGGTCCATTATGAACTTTCTCAGCAGTCAAGGAAAGTTTCTTAAGCTTTTGTGTGAGAAGGGATAATTTCACAAGTACTCCTGTATGCAGGAGGCCTCTGTGCATGCCATTCTGATGCTCTGCTCACCCTTCTCCTGGTCTGTGGGAGTAGTAGCCAGAATAGCTAGAAGGTGGGCTTTGTAGATGGCATGTGGACTAGGGGACACTCAACTGTGGGAAAATATTTTTCTGTCTTAATTAGCCTGGGCTGTATGACCTCATAAGAAATGGCAAAAGGAGCATTTCAGTGGTCATGGGGATTTGGAGGCTTTTTGAGAAATGAGGGATTGGACAGGCTTTAGAAAATCGACTCCAACAAATCACACTAGTGTTGTTTTTCCTACTGATTGAATTGTTTCTTGGCATCTAAATTTATTATTGTTAAATATTTTTCGAATACTTTATCTCCTCTGTATGATTGAGATTTTTTAAAAATCTTGTGCAGATCAAGTACTTTGGCTGCTCAGTCAGACCTTCTTGGTTACAGATCCTTCCAAATACAGTTTGTGTTTTTTTGTTGCTGTCCTTTTCCCCATCCTCTTCCTGGCCTAAAGCAGATGTCTTGTTGTTTTGCTTTACAGGCTCCAGATAAAAGGAAAGCATTAGAAGAGACCAAAGCCTACACAACTCAGTCTCTAGCCAGTGTTGCTTATCAGATCAATGCACTGGCCAACAATGTATTACAACTGCTGGACATCCAGGCGTCCCAGCTACGGAGGATGGAGTCCTCCATCAACCATATCTCCCAGGTAATCTCTTTTCTTTTTTAATAGAGGACTGACAGTGTTGGAGGAGGTATTATTGTGTCTCTTATTATTGAGTTGGATAGTTTATGTTGACTTCTTTATTGTGGTAGAAAATGCTAAGGCATTTTTCTTTCTAATATTTATGAAACATGCTTTGTGATTAAGGTCATGACCAAAATAAAATAGTTCCTGTATCAAGAATGCTGGAATTATATTTGATTGAAAGCAGGAATTAATAATTAAGATCTCAAGATCTGAAGCTGTGCTTGAGGGAGAGGTAGAGAGAAGGATTCTGGTTCTGAAGGAAATCCAGTTAAAAGTGCCGTATGGGAAAAGGTATTTTATTTAACACATGCAATGAGTTCATTTGTTTTCATAGCCTTGCAGGATATAATTTCATGTGCTGTGTGGAAGGGGAGAGGGGTTCACATGCTGCCACTACCTGCTCAAGCCAAACTCCTTCCCAGCCAAGGCAATTGAATGAGTGAGCTGACCTGACTTGAACTGTGACTGCAGTATTATTGGAGTTTCTGCAGTGAGGACATGGAAATAGATGGCAGGAAAGAACAGGCCTGTCCCTCTCTGTGGCAGCCTGTATTTCCCTGGCTGAAGCTTCACTGTGGCTGCCTGCTTCTGGGGGGGGGAAGCATTGCTGCTGCTGCCTGCCTTGTACCTGATCATCGGCCTGATTGTATGCTAACTCAGCCAAAAATGTCTGCTGTGTTTAATCTGGAAGTGGCTTGCTGCATACCAGGTGTGTGCCATGTTAGTGCCAATGAAGGCAGGGACAGGACTCAGTTATTTCACCCTTACATTTCTGTTCTGAAATGCGCTTATAAAAAGCCCGGTATGGTATGCACTCTTGTGCTCTGAAATTCAGTTATATCTTCACTGGGCTTTGTCCTATGTCTCTTTGAGATGTTTCGTAAACAAATAGCACAGGATACAACCTAAAACGTTCTTCAGTGCAGCCAGTGAATTAAAAACCTTAGTTGGTCAACCAGCATGCCGTTGGTGGTACACCTTAGACCAAACACGTGAAAGAAAATGCTTATGGTTTCTGCTGTCTCCCTCTCCAACCTTGCTAACTCTCCTACTGTTTTTTAGAGTTGTGGTTTCTAAACATCTTTCTGGGAAATGGCAGCACAGTGGATTATGTCAGCAGGGAGAAGATTCCAGGGCATGTGGAAGGGCCCTCCTAGTAACAAACCTATCAAAAAGGCATGTGAGGTTAACATGTGCTGAGAACTAAACAATGCTAAAAGCTGTGTGAAGTATTTAAAAAGTACCTGCCACTGTAACAGGAAAGTAGGAGGAAATTAAATTGCTGTAGATAAGTTGTTTTTTTTCTGTTAAGTATTCAGAGATGCTGGGATTATTAATACCTTTTAAGAAATGGCTGGATAAAGTTCTGACTCTACAGACTTTCCCAAGCATTGGGTGCCCTCTATACTGAGCACATTTTTTCTCAAGTGTTTGAGAGCTGCAGTGTGTATGTGTGAAGCGATTATTGTTAAATTCTCATTGGCCCACTAGTATAAATAACCACAGAAAAAGCCAAAATGTTTGAGACTAGCATAAAAGGTGTTAACCCACTGTACTATTTGCTACTTGGATTGAAGGCACTATGCTGAAAGCTATTGAGTCACCTGATACATGAACTGTTTGCTAAAGGCTGTGAACAATCAGTGCTTTGTAAAGCTTTTGAGGAGTGTTTAACAAGGTCACTTGCTTGTAGTTTCTGTCCTGGTTGGTCTTGCCTGAAACTAATCCTTGCTTATAAATGAACCTCTACAGACTAATTTTGTAGAATTAAACTGGATACAAATAATGCACACATACCAGCTCAGCTATTTGCTTTGAAGTGTTTCCACTCAAATACTTCAACTGCCTATCTTAAATCGGCTGTACAATTGCTGTGATAGACTGTTTTTAAATGCTCTGGGATCTCCAGAGTGTCTTTCCATGTGCTTGTATTAATTGTGAATATTTTCATATTACTAAAGCATGGGGATGAACAAATTCTCAAAATGGCATTCTTTTTCATGAAAGAAATATTGCCTAGAAACACAGAACTGAGGCATTGCCACATCAATGACTGGATTCTGGGTTTTGCAAAAAAGAACAGCTATCTGTGAAATAAGGTACAATTTGGTAGTTCTTCTAAGGAAGAAAGTCTTGTGACTCTTCTGAGCACAGATGGTTTCTGTTTCCATACTGTTTTTCAGTTCACTATGCATGTTCTCCCAAATGACTCTAAGCTAAATCCTTGGATAGCTAAGCCTGATTAGTAGCCACTCGGTATTTTTCCTAGCTTTTTATCCTCTTCACTGGAAAAAGCACTCATGAAAAGTTAGATGATGGACTAGTGTGTTACATTGTTACTGGAGCCTAATTTTACAGATGGAAATTGTGCTTGGTTTTATAGGAAAAAATTATTTGGCTTTGGTTTCTGGTTGAGCACAAACACAGAGGCTTTACATGAGTAATCACTGTGTGGTGAGGGAGCGCTTTTTTGAGTGGAGGCAGTGGACAGCTCCGGGAGCAGCCAGAGCAAAAACCTGCCCAGCAGCATCTGTATTTTCTGTAGTTAGTTGTCTTTCAAGCTCTAATGCCTGGGTCTGGAGTGACTGCCGTGTGGTCATTTACTACAGCCAGTACAGGGGACTGTACACAAAGAGCTCAGCTCTGTGGTTTAAATCCTTCATATTGACCTGGAGCATTGCCAGGCTGACTTGACCTTTCCAAGCTGCTCTGATATGGCAAAACAGGGACTTGGTCAGTCTTGTGGAGAAGTTTGAAAACCCTCTGGTATAAGGGATCCTACTTACCCTGTTAGACAAGATCTGGAGGGAAAAAGATAGCAAGTGTATACTCTGCACCAACATGAGCATCAAGACTTCACTGATGGCATTAACTTAGCAAATGTGCTAGACACCGTCCTACAAGAAGGGCTGAATGCAGGATCCAGGGAACTACAAGCCTGTCAGCCTGACCTCAGTGCCAGGGAAGGTCATGGAATGCATCATCTTGAGTGCTAACATGTGACACATGAAACCAGGGAATCAGGCCTGGCCAGGATGTGTTTTGTAAAGGCAAGTCCTGCTTGACCAACCTGATCCCCTTCCATGACAAGGAGACCCACTTAGCAGATGAGAGAGAAGCTGTGGATGTGTCTATCTGGATACCTCTAAAACCTTTGACATCATTTCCCACAGCATCTCCTGGAGAAACTGGCTGCTTATGGCTTGGATGGATGTGCTCTTTGCTGGGCAGAAAACTGTCGAGATGGCTGGGTGATGGGGAATGGAGCTACATCCAGCTGGTGTTCCCCAGGGCTTGGTGTTGGGGCTGGTCCTGTTTGATAGCTTTATCCATGATCTGGACGAGGGGATTGAGAACACCCTCAGTCAGTCTGCAGACACAGCAAGTGGGCTGGAAGTGTTGATCTGCTGGAGGGTAGGAAGGCTCCACAAGGGATCTGGACAGGCTGGATGGAACGGAAGAGGCTAATGGTCTGAGGTTCAATGAGACAAAGTGCTGCAGTTGGACTACAGCAACTCCATGCAGCATTCCAGGCTTGGAGAAGTATCTGGGAAGCTGCCCAGCAGAAAAGGACCGGGGGGTGTTGGTCAACAGAAGCTGAACCTGATGCAGCATGTGCCTAGGTGGCAAGACCATCAGTGCCATCCTGGCCTGTGTCAGAAGTAATGTGGCCAGCAGGACTAGGGAAGTGATCATCCCTCTGTACTCTGCACTGTTTTCTTGGTTGTACTCAGCTCTTCCTCTCCTCTTCTTGGAAATGAAAGTTGTCTTAAAACATGTACTTTAAGATAAATTTTTTGCTGCTTCATGTCCATAAAGTTGAAGAGAATGAAGATGGGACAGCCAGATTTCTCAGAGGAGAGAGGTTGACAGGGGCATCCTTGTTTACTGTGTCAAAACTGAAAAATGTAACAGATCAGTGCTCATGTTTGTGTCAGAGCTGCAGCACTGAGTGTAGCAAGTGTTCCTTTTTTTTTCCCTCTACATAAACAGTTTTTAAATAGCTCAGTATTTTAATCCAAGCATGAAGAAAGAAATAGTCTCCTTTTAAAGAAATGATAATTTTCACCAGGAAACACTGCCCCCCTTAAACATTCAGTGTGAAGATTTTCTTTTGCATCTGAAGTTCTCGTCTAATGTGAAATAGGGAGTATTGCAAGAAAATGTGTTCTGAAAACAACAATCTCAGCAAAAAATATACATGCACGTCTTTTGCTACCATTTAAAGTTATAAGCTTTTAGAACTAAAAAAATAATTTAAAAACTCCCCTGAATTAGTTCAGAAGAATCTTGCCTGTTACCATCCATGTCTAATTAACTGCATGTGTAATTCAAATGCTGTATGCAAGCAGAAAGCCAAATGCCTTGTGTTGCTATGACATGGTTGTGTAGGTAAAGTCTGGGCAACAGTGCAGATATGCAGATGTCTTCTTGTAGGCTTTCTTTCTTGTAGGCTGTAGCCTGTGTTGAATCACACATAGACAATCCCAAATACTAAGGCCTTTCCACTAGGCTAGCTACCAGTCAGGACTGATGTGGATTAGGCTTCAGAGAAGTCCTGCTGAACATGTTCTGGGGCTGTGAGGGGTGAGCTCCAAAGGAGTAGCAAGTTGGTATTTGACAGGGAAGAGGAGCACAAGAGCTGTTACATGCTTAGCCTGTCTTTGGTGTTTGAAGAGGCAAAAGGCAGAGCAGGTACAGTGGTGACTCTTTATGATTGAGTTTTGTGGGAAAGAGCTTTCAGAGTGTGTGTGTGTGTACTTCGGATTAATGTGATACTGCATTTAGGGCTTGTGGTATATGATCACTGCACAGTTTAATTCATGTTTGAAAGCCAAGAAGTAGAAAGAGGGTAGAAAATGTGACAAATCTGCTGATGAATGTAGATGGTCATGCCTAGAAACAAGCAATTATGTGAACTTTAGTACACTTATGGATGGGTGCAGAAGACCTTTCCAGATCCTCTTAATGGTGACTGTGCTTCTGCAGTACAGCTGTCCAGGTACTTTTATGCTGAAGTTGCCTCATTAAAAAGAAGTAAATGCTTAGACCACTGACCTTTGTCTCTGACCTGAAGAACATATGGGCTAGATGGAAGGACTGTTAACTGGAGAGAAGATTAGCTAGAACTAGCAAATGGTTGACTGCTGCTAACAAGCAGGGTCAGTACTGGAGTGCACAGTGTTCAGAACATTCTTTGGAGACTATTCAGAACATAAAGCATATCCTCAACAAATCTGGGACTAACTCTTAAGTCAGGAAAGGTGATTCATATGCTGATTGGCAGAGCTTCAGTACACAGGACTCTTACTGAAGCAGCAAAAACCTTGGGAAACTGGGCAAGGTACAGGGTGCTACACCCTGAGGTAGGGCCCGACGTACATTCGTATGCACTGGGAGGTGGCTGTGTGAGTAGTAATGGGTTGGAAAGGAGCTGGTGTGCTGATGGGTGCTGTGCTTAGCATAAGCCAACACCACAAGGCTATCTGAATAAGTGAAGCAGTGTGGTGGGGCTGCCTTGGGAAGATCGTGGCTGAGAGATGAAGGGCAGTGATGCAATTTCATCTGGAGTGCTGGTTCTGGCTTTTTTTTTTTTTTTTGTCACCTCTGCCTTGTTCAAGAGTGATTTAGGGAAACCAGAGACAGTCCAGCAGAGAGGGATGAAGAGATGGTCAGGGGACTGGAGCATGCAGCCTACAAGGGGAGGTTGAAGGAGTTGTGTTAGTTTGGTCGATAAAGAAAAAATGAAGTGATGTTATGGTCGCCTAGTAGTACTTAAGTCTGTTTCTGTCTCTGCAGTTAGTCTTTTGCCTGATAGTGACAGTGAAACAGCTAGCCATAAGTTGAAGCTTGGCAAATTAGTACACAGAGCTGGGAAAAACCTTTTTTATTTTGGAGTGTGATCCAGCACTGGATCTCTGCCATGACTCTTTTTTGGCATTACCCTGCAGCAGCTGGATGTATCCTAAAAGCTGACTTTGTATCCTTGAAATGCATATGATAAGTTATAGGAACTAATTGGGGGAGGGGGGGACGTAATTACAAAGGGGAGAAGCTGCCATCACATATCTACAAATGTTGTAAGCTCCACTTCCATCCAAACTTTCCTTTCCACACGTCCAGAAGTATGTGGAGAGACCAAAAGTATCAGCAGGAATTAGTGCATCATCTAATGTTGTATACATTAGAAGGGTAATGTCTTCTCTCTGGTTCTCTTGGACTGCCCGTGCCCGTCAGCAGCCACAAATACTCTTAATATGGCAAGAAACTTGCACCTTTTATTTAGATTAAGCTTGCCTTGGGTAACGTTCTCTCTCCTAATAAAGTGCTGACAGTTATCTCTGTGGCCTTTGCTTCATATCCTGTTCTTCGTGTTCTCTCCCTGATAGAGGCCAAGGCTCCAAGAAGTTGTGCTATGCTTGCTCTGTTTATCTGTCTGCTTATGAAAATTGTTGTCAACTTTGTGCATATCAGCTTCTACATGATATATATGAATTGCTCAGAAAATAGTATAATGTGTAAGAGTTTCCTTGTCGGCCGTTCAGCTGAGAAATTCCCTTTATGTCCAGAAATGAATACAGGTAGGGTGTCTGTAATCCCTGTGCAGTTCAGCTGATGCAGTCAAAAGGAAAACCCCAGCATATTACCAACAAACAAATCAAAGCAACCCTGCCATGATAGTTTGTGATGTACACCTATGAGAGAGCAACCACAATGTCAGCCTTTCTGTGACGGGGAAGAGCAGTTGCTTTGATGAAGAAGAAACAGAACCAGAAACTTCTGTTTGACACTTTTTTTTTTTTTTTCCCTGTGGAATGCAGGATTTTGATGGAATTTTTGGGGAATGGGTGAAGTTGCTTATTTTAATAGCCACTACCAAAAAACCAAAAATTCCAAATAGCTGCACTGGATGGCGTAGGTACAGCAACTGACTAAATGCTTTCATAGCTGGCTACCTGCTGTTTTATTAGGAACAATGTTCTTATCAAATCATACACTGCATTTATACAATTAAAACATTGACAGAGATAGAACTTTAATTTGATGTAAACCAGGAACTATTCATATGTGAAGACTGCTGCTTTACTAAGATTTGAAACTGAAGGAAAATCAATTTCAGGCAGCAAGCTAATCAGATGCATCTGAAGGAAAAAAAAACTAATAAGACTCCTTGGAAAGTCCAATATGTGGCTTCATATCCGGTTAGTGACGCATTTCATCTGTGTGGTATATCCTCAGATGTAAGAGGTTTTCATTAAAAAGACTGCACAAATACTGATGACTCCTCTGTTACACAAAATTGCCAAAAAGGCCTTTCAGAGTCATGTTCACAGTCCTGGATTTTTGGCTTTGAATTCAGAAAACAAGAGGCTGCATCAGGCCCCTTAATTTAATATTTAATGAGTTATCTAGAGCTTACAGCGAAATAACCACTGAGCAGAAAGAAGGTTTTCATGGTGTAAAACACATTGAGAACTACGCATTCAGATTGCCCTTCTAGCAGATGGTGGAATGGAGGGGAAAAACAAGTACAAGAAGCTTACTGTGAAGAAGATGAGTAACAGCATTCGTTGTACAGCGTCACTGAAGCTGCCACTCAAGCAAAGAACACATCCTGCTGGGTGCTTGTGGCTGGACTTCTTGTGCCATTCAGATAGGAATTGCTCAGTGCTTTCTGCTGGCTGGTTATAAGTGCTTAGTTAACTTTGATCTGCAGGTGGAAAACCAAGTAATGATTCACATTAGTGTTTATAAGCCAGTAATAACACTGCCACTTTCTATGTTGCTGCTGGTTTGACTTTATTCTCTTTATTAGTGGCCTTTTGGGACCCACTGATGTATGTTGGACACATCTTGTAAAAGCCCCTTTACAGGTCATATATATACAGAGAACACTGTATTAGTTCATGTGAGGTCTATGAATGACTTGGTACCTGCTCTTCTAAAACTGGGACAACTTCTGTTGTGTTTTTGTAACTTTGAAAAAGTGTGTATGAAGTGTGAAAATCTGTCCAACTGTGTTAATGTTACTGAACACTTGTGTGGCTCTGGAGCCCCAGTGGAAATCCCTTCGCTTCCCCTGCATCATCTCTGCATCACTGGGGCAGTCACAGACCACAAAGGGAAGTTTCCCTTTACTGTACTGCAAAAAAATGTGAAATGGTGTTGGGTGATATAATTTATGGCTAAAGACCTAAATCGGTTACCCTGAACATTGTTTATTTGGACAGCTTATTTTGCTGGAGAATATTGTTAATTCTTCCCTGACCCTGCTGCTAGTGCCATCACAGAGAGGGCATTGTGGCTGTAGTGGAAATAAAACTGTAAATTTATTTGTTTAAAAGCTGTACTCTATATAGGTTTTTAAATTTTTGACAAAACTCAGAATGTGTTTTGAACGAGCACATTTTGAGTGACAATTAGCTGAGGCCATTATTTGCTATTTCAGTCATTCTCATTTGCAATGTTTACTATGCATGTAGAAGTAACCATTTTAAAAGTATGTGTGCCTCTTTTTCAATTCCAAAATATAGATTACTAAAGCTGCCATTTTCTTCTCTAATATTAAATTCTGATTCCAGCAAATAGTTATATTACTTAATAATTTTGGCTAATATTGTACCTAATTCTATCTTGTGGGCATAAAAATGTAAGTAATATGTGACCACAGAATCACGTATTGATTACGATGGTTTTGTGTGTTGTTTGCTTCCTCTTTGAGAATCTGCTGAATAGCTGTGACTTAATGAATGTATCCTTGTATGAGTGCTGACGTTTAGTGTAGCTTCACCTGTTTATGCCTAAAAGCATTTGCTTCTTCCTCTCACATGTTGTCCTAGGATGATTATTTACAATGGATCCAATGGTACAATTCTGTGTGGTCTCACACCAGGAATGAGGCATGGCTTCCAATTTCTTTAACTGGCTTCTCTGTCCTTGCTTGCAAGAGAGAAATAATGATCAACCTGATCTTGTCATGCTATCTCAAATTCCTCTGTGTGGCAAGACCAGGAGCAGCAAGGGTATGATTAAAAGCTATTAGGCTTCTAAATATAAAGTAACAACAAGTAGGATGGGGACCTTAGAGTTGAGAGGGGACATGATGGAAATAATAAAACATAAAATTGCTTCAGGGAAAGTCAGTTGGGCCATCGTTTGAAAATATAAAAACAAGGAAGTTGAATAATGACTGAAAGGCTTGATTTGAATGTAGGAATTTCTGCTTGGATGTTGAACTCGTCTTAGAGGACTATTTTTTTCATTTTAAGTTATTATTTTTGAACTGTGTTCAAAACTAGGCTTTATAAGGTTGCAAGATAAGCCTTCAAACCACAAATCAACCTTTATCAGACTGGAAAGGAGATAAATGTCGTCTTTGGGAAGCTGATCCTTCTTTGTCCATTTATAGGATTTTCTTACATGTGTTGTTAAGTCAAGTATTGAACAAGATGCAGTAATGGCCAGATGTAGTGCAGGACTAGAAAAGATGAGTTCTGCTGTGGATAAGTTGTCACCTAAGCTAGGCTGAAAAAGATGCTAACTGAAGTTTTTGAGCAGGGTACATATTTTTTGCTCTTTACTAGCTCATAGTTAGTGTATGGTAAGCTAATAAGATGCCTGCTGGTGTGGACTAGCAATTTTTGTATTCCTCTAAATAGTTCTTAAATATAAGAAAGAAACTGAGTTTGAAATTATGCAGTTAACCTGTGCATGTGTCTTGGCAGATTATGGCTTCTAAGAGTGGAAGAATGGTAGAAATACGATGTTATTTCAGTACTCCGTCTCGTGGCACTTTTTGCCTGCTGTGATGATGCATGAGATGCACGCATCAGTAACTGAGGACAATCTCCATTTGGGAAATGGAGGAACCTCCAAATAATAACAGAAATGTTCTAACCTCGTGTAATTATGAGTCATTAAGGTAAAGAGAGAAGTTCAGTCAGAAGGCCTGAAACAAATTAGCCTTTCTCAGCTGTCTGATCTCTTACCTGTGTCACTGTACTTTGATTTAGTTTCCTCATGCATTCTAAATTTCATGTTAAGAGCCAGCACTAATAGGGTTATATATTATAAGCTGATAGGAGCCAGATCATCCTTTATTTTATTTGTTCCACTCCTCACACTGAGGATGGCCGCTGCACCACTTATATATCCCTGGTTTAGCCTCATCCTAACCTGATGTGTAGTTAAGCATATCCGATTTTGTGTTATGGATGGTATTCAGACCTGTAGATATGTCTGCTGGTGCCTTATTTTGATGGTAGCATGACAGCTGGCCTCAGAAGTGCTGCATCTATTACAGTTTTAAAGCACTCATGATGTAGTAATTGTGTTTGATGGTACTCTGGAATCTGAATGCTAAAAGTGGAGGAGAGAATCTCTGGGGGTGTTCATGGTGCTTTGGTTAAAATAACAAGTTTTTCCCTTTTCTGAGCTCAGCCTATGGCACATGAATAAATAACAAAAAGCTCAGGAAGTGGGGGATGGTTTTCATAAGCCCTCACTGAGCACAACTCAAGTTCAATCACTGGGGATTTTGCTGCTTTAAACAGCAAATTCCTCCTGCAGTGCAGTATGCCCCTGGGCTGGCAGCAGGAATATCAAGCTTCAGTCCCAGTTAGCTTGCTTCATACTTCTAGACCTCCAGACATGGGAGCAAAAGGAGAGTGAGGGGACCACAACTCCAAGTTACTGGCATCTTATTTTCAGCTCAATAACTTTAAGACTGTATTTCCTTGAGCTGCATTAATGTGTAGTCCTTCAGCCAATGCAGAAATTTCTTCAGAGGTGCTCTCTACTAGAACTGGCTGAAATACTTGGATTAAATATATCTGACATTTTTTCAAAATTATTTGGAAAACTTTTAAAATACTGGTTTTCATGTGAAAAGTTTGCCTAAAATATGTTTCAGAGAACGCTGCTGACTGGTCATTATTGGATAATGACAGGTCACCTACTTTCAGAATATTGAAAAGCATGATCTAGTTGGTAGAAACTGATTCAAGAAAATGAGGAATGATTTTTTTCTAAATGCATTTTTAGAAAGCAGAGGTTCTGCAAACAATTATGCGACTTAAGCAAACATCCTGAGAAAACAGATTATGAGCAGTCTGCAGATCTTACTTGGATAATTTTCCTGTGTACTCTTCCCCCCTCATTTGCCGAGATTCCTTAGTCATGGTAGTTCTTAAAACAAATGTGTAGTTGTTGTTTATATTAGCTGTATACTTCTGGGAGTAAACACATTCTGCATTGCTGAATGGATATACACAGTTTAAATCCAAAAAGTCCATTGACCTCCCCAGACTCTACCAAAGCGGGGGGGGAGGTAGGCCACAGAAGTTTGCACAGCTGTCTTTTTAGTAGCTCATTAAATTGTGTTGTGGTGTACCCCATCATCTCTTGGGGAATTCAGCAGCACCTCCCTCCCTGATGAAGGTAGTGGTTTATCAACCCCCACCACTCTCCTGTGCACTCAGGTTTCTTGCAGGTGTTCAGTGACTCTTCAGCGTGTGTTTAGCTGTCCAGCACGGCACAGCTCAGTGTCCAGTTGTGCACATGTCTATGGTGGCTGTTACTGTGGTGTGGAAGAGCTGCCTCTTGCAACTCTATGGTGCCATTCAGAAGCTTATAACCCACCATGGTGTTTTGAGCATCCTCACCAGGGCACCCCACTGCCTTCCTCAGTTACCTGTAAACGTTTCAATGGTCAATATTTGTGTAGTGTATGTATGAGTTCTGCCTGAAGTGCAGGAGGAGATGGCCAGTCTTCTTTTCTCTGCCATTCTCTTGTGACAGACAATGTGTTTTGTTCTCTGCCCCCTATTCCCTGAATTGTGGGCTTAATTATCCTGGAGACAAGGTCTTGAAAACTACAGACTTCCAGCTGCTTCTTTGACTGGCTTCATTCTCTAGGTCTTCTCCAGTGGCTGATGCTCTGCTTCTCCCCAAGTGTTTGCAATTTTATTTAATCAATGTGCTAATATGGAATGTGGAATGTGGAAATCGCTAATTTCTGACCACATTATCAGTCTAATGAATTGACTGTAGCAACAGTGGGATGATACATTCAGCAGCAGGGACAGTGGTGTGCCTGTGTCTCTGTGCCTACACACAAGACTTCTATTCAAGACTTGTACTGTCTTTTAACCTGCCATCAGGCTGCAGTGTTTGTGTTCAGGTGCTCTTGCACCGGATGAAGTCAAGATCTCAGTTTTGGGTGTGTGCATGTACAAGCCTGAGATGTGATCTTGGTGGAGGGGCTGAATGATGGCACAGTTTATTCTTGGGCCAGGCTCCCTCTGCCAGTAGGTCCTGCCTTAGTTAGAAAAAGTTTTGGGTGGATAAGGTTATGGCTCAGTATGGGGTAAGTGCTGCTGGGACTTCTGAGGCCATCTGGGTATTACCAAGAGATGGAACTGCAGTATTTCATATCAGTTGTGGCCAGGAGTTGGGAGGCTAAGGGAAATCCATTTACAGAAACAATATGCAACTTCCTGTTTGAGTTGTGTGTGGAAATAAAAATGGCATTAGAGCAGCTTTAGCAATTCCATCTCTGCCTTGGCCCTTCCTTCCCACCCTGTTAAACTGGTAAATGTCATACATGCTTGTGATTTGCTTGTCTGTCTTCTGCTTTTACTTAATATATCCCAAATTGCAAGTCTGTATGACTCAGTCAAAAATAGTAGCACAGTCTTAGGAAACATGTGAGAGAATTTTTGTCAACACTCCTTTTTTGCCTGAGTATCTTGAGCTGATGGAAGTTCATGATGCTTCTAAACTTGTCCTCTGTTGATGTACCTTCTTGCTGAAGGGGATTTGAGAAAGGACAGGCAGCGTAAGGAAGTTGATCTGTTTTGTTCTCTGATTGTCTTTGAGAACAAAAGCAAGAAACTTGTCAGATCCAGATTGTTTTGGTATTCAAGGGACGTGGAAGAGCTCTTTGCTACAATAATATGTGGAAGATAGTAGTATGAGTAATGAGTGAACTGTAAAGTAGAATATGTGTACTGAAAACTTTTAGATTGGAATCTGTAGTGGCTGAGGATTGTTCCTGCCACCCTATTTTACTGATGGGCAGGGGGGACGAGAGGAAACAAATCCTCCTTGGTGATCACTCATAGTGCTGCAACGAAGTTGCTTGCTATAGCATCTAGCCTACTTTTTTATTAAAAAAATCTTCTAAAAGTCCAGAATTTTAATAGTTCTCTTCTGGATGAAGTGGAATATTCAACCCTTGAACATTTAGGAAATGAGAAATAGATGTTTCATGTAGGGTGAGCTGTGTTTGTGGCACTAATCCAAGAGGGTTTGTGGTGTAGATAGTGTGGCCTTTAACCACGTGATGGCTGTTTAGTTAATACTCATGAGTTACTCCTGGTGCAGTGCTGACCCAGCTGAAAACCAGCACATCTTTCACTAGCTTGTATCACTGCCATCAGATGACATATGATCATAGAGGGATAGAAGGAGCATTGTGCCTTGAGTGATTTGTAATCCAACAATGTCTGTAGGTAGCTAAAGGATACCCATCGTCATTCCAACGTGTGTTATCCTTGCTTTACATGTGGGGAAAACAGTCTCTCTGAGAAGTGTCAGCCTTAGTCATCTCAGAGGCCCTGAATTCATGGGGGGAAGGGGAGTGCTGGGGAGAGGTGGTTTTGTGTATGTGTTTGTGTATTTGTGTGTGTGTATTGTTTGTTTGTTTGTTTTGTTTTTTGTTTTTACGTCATTTGGTGGTTGGGATTTTCTTGTTTTAAGAAAAGTATGTGTCTGAAGATTAATCCAGACCACTTTCAAGTAAATACATGTGATAAATGAGAATAGGTTTTATGTGTGAGTTTTGTTATTCTTTAGCATAATAATTATTTTGAGGTATACAATAAACCCACTATCCCATCCACGTAACATAACCTTTATTGTTGGAAAATACTTTATTTTTGCTATTAGAGTTGATTAAATAAAGCACTGAAGAGATGATACATCACGGCTGAGGCAATATTAGCTCACTTTGTCTTGGCGTGGGGGTTCTGTTCCATGCTCTTCCCAGTTTGACTTTCCAGCTTACAACTAAATGTGAAGTATTGGGCTTTGGGCTTTTTTTATTTGTTGTTCAGGCATGAGCATTCTGACTTGTCATTGTTACAGCTTTATCAGCCTCTTACCTCAGACAAACTTTCAGAAAATTCAAGACTTGTTCTGTTGAGTTTATTTTTCATAGGCTTTTTTTAGATGGTTTCCTTTTCAGCCACCTGCAGAGCTCCTTGCAATTGCACATGTTCATCTCCTATGAAGTTGCTTTTTTTGGCACACGAAATGCTTTTTGTTTGACGTACAGTTTTGTTCTACTCCCATGGTGGTTCCTCAGTGAGTCCAAGCTACTGAAGAAGCCATTTAAATTTTCCTTTCTGTTGTGCTTTCCTACAGTCAAAAATATATTTAGATTTGTATGTTTATTTAATTCTAGACAAGTGCATTGCTTGCAGTAAGGAAAAGAGGAACTCAGTCATCTGCTTTAAAATGTTGGAACTCTTATGTGGAAGCTTGCATAAGCATATTTAGTTGCTTTTTCTTCTTTCTTTTCTTTTGAATTGACTTAGTCATGCATATCTTCAGGAATACCTAGGAAAAAAAAAACATTGAAATTAGTGATGTCTAATTTCACAAACTGGAATACACTTAGACATACAGCTGGAATTTTGATTTTGCATCATCAATAGCATTTATCTGCTTTTTGTGCTTTTTAGGGCTGAATACAAATGTAACATGACTACACATCCCAGATGTTGTTCTGTCAGAAATCCGTCAGATTGTACTGTTGAAACACTTCTCTTTTGAAGTGTCTTCCAATTTAAAGACTGATTTTAATCAGCAATTGTTGTTAGTTAAGCATTGAAATATCTGTTCAGTTCACTGCGTAGAACACTAGAGGAGAGGGAGTGTACCTTGAGAGTTCTCTTACTGGAATCCTGTCTTGGTGAAGGGGAGGTGGTGGGCCAGAGGAAGGGCTGAGTAAAAGAACTGACATTCAGAAATATGTTTGTTGCAGTGTGAACTCAAGTGAATGGTTACCAGTTGTTCATTTGCCACGTGCTGTAGTTTTGATCTGATGCAGAGCTGAGTCTCTACTTCCTGTTGTGCAGTGCTCCTGAAGTGGTGAGGTGTGGGGTTCAGCCACAGCTGAATCTCTTGCAAATACTGGAAACCATATTCTAGAGTGATCAGGGATTTTGTGTCAGAACAGGGAATAACACCATGGAAGCTATTTCTTTCTCTTCCCCCACTCCTGACAGTGGCTGCTGAAAAGCCATAGACTTCAGGAGGCAGGTGGAGATAAATGCCTTGTCTCCTCTTCTGTGTCTTCCCACAGGGATCTACACTAGTGATGCGTATTCTCTATCTGTTTATTATACTCAAGCTCTTGAAGAAGGTATTGAAATAGCAGTTGCATTTGAAAGAAAAGAAAGTTACCTAGAACACAAAAAAATTTGTTGTACTCTATATAAACATGTATCACAGGTCATTGGAGGGCTAGTGTTTTTTTTTTTTAATGAATAATGTTCATAATGCACTTCTTACTGCAGCATATGTACATTTAGTTTGCTCAAATGGTTAAATTTGACAGTAGGTTTTGCTAAAGCACAGGAAGTGTTATCTGTAACTCACTTGTGCATTTTCATTAGCAATTAAAAACATCAGTGGAAAGTGTTTAACAGAGAAATCTGGGCTATCTGTCACTGTGTGTCACTGTGCCCAGAGCAGGCAGCTGTGGCAGTGCTGCCTGTACCTGTGCCCACCTGTACTCTGTCTGTTCTTGGTGCAGGTGCACAGCTCCAAGCCCAAGCAGCAAAGCTCCTTGCTTGGCATAGCACAGGAAGTCTGGCAGAGCCAGGAATAGAACTTCAATCTGCTGTTTTCCAGGCTCTTGCTTTTAGCCACAGCCCCATCCCACCTCTTCACTCACTGACATGCTGGCAGACAGCCGCCTCCTGCGTGCAGGGCCAGCTGCTTCTGCAGCGCTGTCTGACCTCCATACTCCAGATGTTTGAAGTTCCATTTCCCCCATGCTTATGTGAACTTTAGCAAAGTGCTTCTGGCATTTCACCAATGCAGCAGAGAGGAAGGAGTTGTCTTAACTGTTTTCTTTCCATAATAAGGGCCTCTCTAGAGCTGCTAAAAATCTCTTCCTCCATAGGACTTAAACTGTTTGCCTTCAGTTGCCATCTGCCGGTCTTACTTCCCACATCCCTCTCCCTGTTCCCAGAGATACTCTGTGGACCTCCCCTCCTTATGCTCTGTGTTGACATCATCTTCCTTTTGGTTGGGGAAGGTGGGGAGCCAGGGATGAAGGTGTGATGGGACTTCCTTGTGCCTCTCCAAAGATGTTTCTCATTCATAGACCCTAATTCTGTGAGGTGGCATTTCACAGTGAGACCTACTGGCTTTCATCAGGTGCCCCATTTTATCTGATCCAGCCTCTTGAACATGCCTGAAATAACCATTAAGAGAATAATGTGAGAAGCTTCTTCCCTTCAGTGCTGATATGTATCCTCCATAGCAGTCCCCCATTTGCACTTGGCACAAGGAAAGAAAATCCAGGCATGAACTCAAGTCTGGCTCTTGGACAAGTGGGCTGGTTTCTTTGCTCTGATTCTTGTCCTAGAATATCATGTACCTGCTCCCAGCCCCTCTGGTCTGTCCTTGCCCCATGTCCCCTTTCTGGTTGGCATCTCCAGCAGAATGCATGACTAGATTTGCCAGTAGGATACTCTGAAAAGCATCTACAGAAATAATCCTTCAGCTGAACAGGCCTCTCTTTTTCCTTTTCCGTGCTGTTGTATAGGTGTATGTGCCACTCCACAGGTTGTGTTGTGGAAATTGGGATCCAGTTGGGGTCCAATTCCCATTGAATCCTAGTCTTCCATTTGGAAGAAAGGCTAAAGGTGAGGTTGTCTATGGCTAGGAATCTGGTAAGCCTGTTTCTCTAGCTTCTGTTTTCAGTTTCTTGATTCTAATGCTTTTTTTCTTTTTTAAACACTTTTAAGCGCATGTTCTGTTAGTCAGGAATCAAGTTTTTAAGTGTGTCTTGAAATGAATACCGCTCAAACTTGATAGGAAACTATGTGCATTATTGTTTTACGTTCTGTGCTTCTGAATTCTAAAAACATACAGTCCTGAGTAAATGAGATGTCTGTGGTATACTTCACTACCTGACCACTCATCCCATATAGCTGTCCTGATATCCCAGAAAAAAAATCTATGTGAAGGTATAAAATATCTTCAAATGTTGCTGAAAACTGCTTTGCTTTATGCCAATGGCAATTGCTAAGAGAATCTGAGAAAAAAACTGCTGGTGTATATAAAGAAAGATTTAAATTCTAAATCAGGGGCTAGCTCCATAGTATTAAACTGACATATAATCTGTGTTCAGATATAATTGAAGAAATAGTGATGAACTGTCAAAATAAGGCCCACAATAAACACTTGTTAAACCCTTCTCTCCCTTGGATAATATTAGTAAAATGCATTGTTAGCATTGTGATTTTATTTTTTATATATATTTATATTTTATGTATTGAAATGTATCTTCATAGTATATCTTTACGTATGAGTTACTTCTGGAAGTGGGACTTAGTATTTCTGTCATTATTTTTTCTTTGATCTGTCTAGAGCCTTTTCCCCCTCTGCTGGTGACAAACATTTCATATGGACTGTGAAAGTTGCTGTATATATCCGTGTCGATTGCCTTAGTTCATTGTGTCAATCTCTAAAAGCTCTTGAATGTGAGCCCTCTGTGCAGGAAAAGGAAGATGGTGTATCAGATTACATGAGGCATGGCTTATCTGGCTCCTCTAGCCTTTTACCTTAAGAGACCTGGATTTACCAGGACTTCAGGAGATGAAGCTTTCTGGAGAGCCTGTCGTACTATTGTCACTTGTCTGTATGCTAAAGAGAATGTGTGAGAAACTTCTATCTATAAACCTACCAAAAACATTGCTGGGTTTCCAGCTCTGGAAATACAACTCTTAAATCTATTTCAGTTGCCTCCTACATTGCCAGCACACCATACAAAGCAAACACACAAGGTGAGACTCAGATATCCAAATGCTTCAGAGTGATAAGAAACTTTACTTTCATGGTGCAGTTTCAAAAGGCATGGCAGGATATTCTGAGGATTCTCAAATGAATTTAGGTAGAGGTGTTCAGGCAACTATTAGCCTTAGTGAAAATTGGATTGAAATTGAATTTCACATTGTTTATGTGAAATAAAAAGGTCTTGAAATCCTTATATTCTTAAAGGAATTTGGGGAACTGGAAAAAGCATCTCCCTTTTTCTTTTCCTCTAGTAACTGTTGCTTGTTGCTAGCACTGGGTTCGTTCTGTGAATTGACTGATAAATTGACAGTGCTTTTAGCAGACTTGATTCTGGTTACTGTCCAAGAGGCTGTAAAAAATGTCTTGAAATTGTCTCTTGAAGAGGGAATGGTAAGAAAGGCCACTTCCCTTTTTATTATGAAAGTGAAAGATAACCAGTATACAGCTTCTAGTACAGTGCCTTTGTATGAAATTTGTTCAATTCTAACTAGGGACTTGAATTTCACACAATTGATAGCTAACTGGGCATGACAGAAGATTGCATCAGTCTTCTACCTTAAGAGACAGGATTGACTCCACCAGTCCCTGATAACAGGGCAGTACTTCAGTCAAAGTTTCTTTCAGTTTTTTTATATGCTTTTCAGTTGTTGGTTACCTTAACCAGGTATCTGTGTGAAGAAGTGGGAAGAGGCAGATGCTCACCAAACTGACCAGTTTTGCTCTGTAACTGAGTTGGTGTGGTCACAGCTGGGGTATTCAGTTTCTAGTCTATGGAACTGACAGTTACGAATTCCAACACCAGTACAGCGCTTTGGAGGAGATCCCCATGGAGTAAATGTGTGTGCACAGTGATGAACAAGGGTGACTGATGCCAGTTGTGCCGACGCTCTGCTCTCCCTGTCTCCCATCCAGGCCTCCTCAGTGCTTGGACTCTCCTGGACAAGAGAGGGAAGTAACTATTTTATTTCTGTAGGTGAATTTCTAGAGTTTCTTGAACATTATCTTGGTGAGGATCAGACAATACGTAAGCAATAGTTTCAAGTCAAATACTTGAGTTACCAGCACTTTCATCAAGAGTTAGTGAAATATCTGATTTGTAACATTGTCTAGATATCTGATTGTATATGATGTCATAAAACCCCAAACTACTCACTTGTGCTTTTTCATGCCTGACATGCCTTGAGCCAATAATTGTTCTTCTCTGTGGAATATTTATTTGTAGTTTAAATATGTTCACATTTCCCTGTGTTGAATTTTCTTTACAAAATAACAGCATAAAATGGTGCTCTCACTGAAGAAGTTAGCTGTCTGAGTTCATTAAAGCTGGGGATTTCATTGCTCTTTTTGTAGGTCAAACTGATTTCTTGCAGGTGGCCTGTGCAACTTGCATTGTCCAGGTCTCATCAGCGCCTTTATTCAACCATAACTCATTTATTTAAAAGGTCTTACCAAATATGCTTTCTTTCTGGAAGTAGCAGTGGAATAAATTTGTATTTCTAAAACAGAGCAAGGTAATGCTCTTAGTCTCACCAGTTTATTTTCATTTCAGGGAAGCTTATGTATAAACTAAGTAGTAGAAGCTTAAGTATAAACTGTATAGGAACACAATGAAATCTGTAGTTTTAGAGAATGACAGTAAGAGTTAATATTAAAGCTGGTTTTAGGAACAGATTGCAGAGAGTGAACGTTTGGGTTCTTTTTATTTATTAAGGGATGCCAAAAGCACCTTAGAATTTGTTTCTTAAGTTTTGTTTCCTTGGGTTAATACACTTTATAGTCTGGGTGTGTGAACTTGTAGAAGAAGATATTTTTGTTATGAAGTTTATAACTACATGTATTTTACTGCTATGTATGACCAATTAAATCTGAGACTGTGACTGATTTTTTGTGGGCAGTCGAACAGATGCTGCCTTTCATACTGAAAGGTAAAGAGGAAAGCTTGGAATCCAGACAGTTGTACCAGAGGTCGAGGAAGAAAACGAAGCTTTCTCTGCACCACTCACTGTCCCGTGCATTGCATAGTTCTATTGACAAGGTTCAGTCTGAAACCTGCGCCTTTGCCCAGTATTTTGTGTCACATCAGGCACAGTTTCTGTTGAAAGAAGATGCTGTATTTGATGGATTTCTGTGATGTGATATGTCAAATCTAGTGTTCCAGTTGACTTGTCTTTGACTAGAGGTCTTCTGGGTTTTTTTTTCTTAAGCAATTATTTTATCTTATACTGCCAGCAATGCCCTTTGGTTAAGAGAATCTCACTGTTCAGGTATAGAATGAGTGAAATACTGTTCTCTCCATTATCTTGGAATTCAACGATGCAGTGTTTAGCCTACAATCATTTAAAGTTAGAAGAGACTAATAGGGTTCATCAAGTCCAGTTCCCTAAAGCTCAGCCATATGACTCAGCAAGGTGCTTCTTGAACTCTGACAGGCTTACCCTGACCACTGGGAAGCCTGTTCTAGTGACCAACCACCCTCTCAGTGAAGAATATTTTCCTAATGTCCAGTCTGAAATTCCCCTGACATGGCTTCATTCCATTTCCTCATATCCTATTGCTGCTCACCAGAGCAAATCAACACCTTCCCTTGAGGTGCTGCCCCTCTTGAGGAAGTTGTCAGCTGTGATGAGGGCACCCCTCAGCCTTTGCTTCTCAAGGCTGAAGAAACAAAGTGACCTCAGCCACTTGTATGGCTTTCCCTTGAGACCTTTAACTATCTTGGTCACACTCCTCTGGACGCACTCTGATAGTTTGTCCTTCTTGCATTGAGCTGCCCCAAAGTGCACATGGGACTTCAGGTGTGGAGCAGATTCCTTGGGCGAAGTACAGCACCCAGTTTGTGCAGAACAGTTTGCTGAGCCTCAGGACATGTGATTACAGCAACTGCAGCAGGAAGGTGGGGGTGGGAAGTGGTAGCTGGTCGTGCTGCTTGCATGGCTGATAATGTCTTGTGTCTGGGTTTTGTTTGGATAAAGTAATTGTAATCTGTTCTGCTGACATTTAGGTATGTATAGCACTGATGCCCTGTAATCAGGACTCTACTTGCCTGAAATAGACTGTTAGTAAGAGACCCAAGCCTATATTTAACCACAAAGTGAAAAAGCAAAAATGAGAAACAATGTCAAAATTACAGAAAACTGTTGCCAATAACAAGCTGCTTAGTCTTCCTTGTCTCCTTGCTTTGGAGAAATTGGCATCTTAAGGAAGTCTGTGGATTGTGATCCTACATTAATTCTTCTCTGAGTGAGTTTAGGGACAAATTGAAAACTTACTAGTTTGCAGCTCTGTGTGGCACAGGGCATTTGTTTGTATGATGTGACATTCTTAAAAGCATTGCATGAAATGGTCTGAAAAGCTGTCATTGAAAGTGGTGGTATAATCCTAGGAATTTTTTTTGGTCTTATGTTAGATTTTTTAAGACTAAGGAAATATGCTTGAAGTGATTTTTTGCTCTTCTTTAAACTCCTAAATTTGAGTTGCAGTGGTTCAGGAGTAAAAGGATTGTTGGAGTTATAATTGTTTTTCTTTTTCCTTTTTTATTTTAATAACTCCGTATGTGTGAGCTTTATTAAAATGTTTAGATACCCTTATATTGGCTTGGCCAGAAATACTTCAGTCTCTGTTTATTGTAAATTGTTTGTTTCGGACTAGCATGCTCTAGGACATGGTATCTGCACTACAGAATAATAAAAGAACAGCTATTTGCTGTATCATTGCTGTGCTTCACTTGGCCTTGAGGCTACTTCTAAGGAAGCAAACAGCTAAAATTTAACTCTACATCCTGTTGTTCAACTGTTTCTTGGTTGTTTTTTTTTTTTAATTTTATATGATTTAAATGAGATAAATAGTGAAGGCAGCTAATAATTAACAGTTCCTTCAACCTCCAGGCTTCTGGATTAGCTGGCATAGTCCCTGGCACTTGGTTGTAATGGCAAAGGGGTTTGTTTGATGAGTTCATTTAAATTTGCTTCCCAAAGGAAACACATTGTGCTTCTGGACTGTCTTTTCCCTCTTCTCCAAATCAATATAAAGCTGGGCTTTGTTTCACTGGATTGTGTTGTCTAGGAGTGAAAATCCCTGCCCTTTTCCCCATATTTTAAATTGCACTATGTATTTGTTTCAGCATAGGTCAAAGGTACCTGAAGCTGGTCTGACTGCTTGCAGGTGTTTGTTAGCCTGTGCTAACCCATGCCAGTTAGCCATTCTTTGCTGCTCTCAATCTTTGATATCTAAAAGTAGGTTTTGTGCATGAAATCACAAACCAACTACTGTTTAGCTGTCTTGTTACCATATCAGAACAAACACTCTTAGCTGCAGATGTCAGGTGTGACCAGAGCTTTGAGAATGGTCTGGTTTGGATATTACCTGATATATGTGGCTTGTCTTTCTTAGAGATTAACTGTTGACTGGCTGGAAAGCTCTGCTGTCCTACTAAAAATAGTTTGTGTGTTGAGTTTTTCTTTTTTTGAAAGTGAAAAACATTGCCTATGACTAAACAATAAACTTACACATGAACACCAAGCAAATAGATATAAATGAAAATAGAAGAATGACCAATCATTGTGTGCTTTGTTTTGCATAATGTTCGCATAAGACTTAATAATATGCAGCTCTAAAAAAAGCCCAATAATTTCTTGAAGAAGTAAGACGCTGTCTAGTAGCTCTGATAGGCAGCCTATTGGCTGTGGGCAGAGCATGTGCTGTGAGCCTTTGCTTTGCATAGGGGTAAAATCCTGCCTTGCTTTTCCAGTGCACCAGATGTGGTAGGAGTTGAAGTCTTGTTTGCTTTGAGCAGCAAATTAGTCTCTTGCACAGGCATATCTGGGTGCCATTCAGGATTTACATATGTGCCCTGTTGCTGGCCCTGCACTGTGGTACAGATATTCTTCTTTTTCTCACTGAAATTCATGCCAAGACTTTACAAATCAATGCTCCATACTTAATTTTGGATAAGCTGTCTGATAAAATGAATATATAGTATTTTCCCATTTTAAGAAGTATTTTCATTAACAGCAATTTGTTGCAATACTACTTAAGTCAGTTTTCAGAGCATATATGGTACAGCATCTGTTCCTGGAATTTCTTATCCTCTGTTCCGGTAGCTTAGAGAATTTTCATTATCCATAGCAGGGAGGAAAAGTCAGTTTCACTGACTACCTGCTCGGAAAAGATGCATCTATTTGTACTCTGAAGGGCTTTGTTTTGTTTTGTCTTTTTTCTTTTGCTGTTATTGAGCAGGAAGGTTCAGGTTGTGCAGAAAAATTGGAGGAGAGATGAACATGTAATACAGCCCTCATATAATTCTTTCAGCAAGATCAAGAAAACAGTGAAAAGGCAGAACTAATATGTATGTGTCAGTCTCTAAAAGGAAAAGAATAAATAATAGCTGCATTTGAAAAAATTAGAGTAATCTCATTCTTTAGTCTTCATTCTGTCATCTGTGAAATCAGCTGCCAGAGAAAACGTGGGTGCAGTGGGCCATACCTGATACTGATGTAGGTAAATACTTGATGTATAGGATTGTCTCGTTTGGAAAGGCATTTTTAAAATTCCTGATGTGGGGATTTTTCAGAGTGTGAGCATTTAGAACAATAAAGCTTGTTCCAAAGTTTTATTGGGCTATTTAATTAATTTATTCCAAATAAGCTAATGCAGACACACACTTAATGTCTTGCATTGCTCTGGAAAATTACAACTCTTATTTGTATTAAGATTCTGTGTGTTTCCAAAGTAAAAGAACCTTTTGCAGTGTTACAAGTAGTCTGTTATTTACCTTGAAGCTGTTAAAGCAAGATTGCTTGGTATTACTGGTTTTAGGTGCTTCTCTACCTGTATTCCTGCTTGTAATCTGCAGTGCCACCTGTCAGAACTGTCAAGGAAGGGTCTTACATGTTTATGTCTTTTTGTAGTCAGGAGAATTTAAGTTTATTTGAGCATGTGCACCAGTTAATGAAAAAAACAGTTCAGCTGAAGACATTTCACAGTGACTACTGAATGCTGGCTTCCCTAGAAATGTTCATTTCCTGAGTACTAATCTTGCTTTTTTTATCTTGCCTCATATAGGAGTAGAAATACCAGCTAATTTTGTGCTTCATGTTTGACTTTGCTTCACTAAACAAAATCTTGCACATCACAACATTCATTTTAGATTAAACCATTTCTAGGGATGTACCTAAATGAGGTAGGATTTAGGATGATAAGGATTTTTCTTTCTTTCTGAACTTTCATTGTTTTTTTCTGTGGTTGCCCTTCTAGGAGGAATTGATGCTTATAAACTAAGATTTATTTTCCTCAGTGGATAAAGTGGTGGCTTAAGAGGTTTGCTCAAAGGGGCATTTTTTTGTCAGATACCATCTCCCTCAATGAAATCCTGAGGTTCTAGTAGGTACTTAAACCAGTACATTCAACCTCTGAATCTTGGAATAGGCTTCCTAGAAATGGGACTTCTGTGGCATCCAATGCTTGATTTGCACTTGTTCTTCAGCTAGAGTTTAAGCCATGATTATATTCCATGTAGAAGAATGTGTCTGTTACATGAAGCTTAGTTTGATTTTTCACAGACTGCTGAACTGACTTTTATCTCCTTTTTTTTTTCTGAACAAAATGCAGCATATTTTATATTCCATTACTTGCATCTTTAAAGCTTTGTTTTATTCTTTCAGTAAAGCTGCTATGAACAGTATGACTGAAACTAGCCCCAGTGCTGAAACTAGTCCCTACCTGTGCAGACTCTCACTCTGATATGCACTGATGGCTTTGCTGAAAGAAATTACTGCACAGACTTCCCAAGCTTAGTCCCCCTCTGGGGCTCTGAGCAAATTGCTTAGCTTGTCTGTCCTGGTTTCCCAGCTGTGGAGTTGGAGTAATTTATTACCAGTGTCAGTAATAAGAACACTGAGGGTTAATCTGTGAGGACTGTATCTGCATAGTGTCTTCAGAGTGTTGAAGCAGTAATGTATAATTGTAATTTTATTATTAATATTGGTTATTTCATTAAGGTGTAATTTTCTAACAACATTTCTGTAGATTAAACTCATTTTGTCAATAAACTGGCATCCTTCCAGCAGCATTAACTTCATTCAGACTCTTTGTCTAACAGTGAAACCTAAACATGTAGCTAGCTCTGTAAAGAAAACAGCAAATGCCTAAAGAAACCCATACTTTCTTGTTTTTAATCTAGACTGTGGACATCCATAAAGAAAAGGTCGCTCGCAGAGAGATAGGCATTTTGACGACCAATAAGAACACATCAAGAACTCACAAAATTATAGCACCAGCGAACATGGAACGTCCTGTAAGGTATATTCGAAAACCTATAGACTACACGGTGCTGGATGATGTTGGCCATGGCGTGAAGGTAAGAACTCCTGGACACTTGAGGACTCCCAGTAGCGCAGACCAGGAGACAGGGTCGGGGCAGAATGTTATGGATACTAGAATGTTTAGTTCCTTTATGATAGGAAGGATTATGGATGTGATATGCTCCCACATACAAACAATTCAATAACAAAATGGATTGTTTTACAGTGAGGGTTTTTCGAGCAGTGTTTTCCATAACCTTGTGACTGTCAGTGATAGTCACAGTGTCAGGAAATAATGGCTCATGATCTTAGGCTAATGACTTGTCAAAAAAGCCATGACTGACTTCTAAAATTATCACTACTTCCTCCTCCACATTAAGTTGTCACTGCCACTCAGTTTTTCTCAATAACTAAAGAAATAAAGGAAATAATTTCTTATGGAGAAGTTGGCTGGTGGGGTTGGGGTTTTTTGGTGGGTAAACAGAAGACAGAGGATCAGCTAGTTTGCATTTAAATCTCGGTGGCATTTGATGTCTTACTGTCGTTGGACAGCCTAACTTTCCTTTTCTCTAAATAAAAACCTTAATAAGATGATGTCTACCTCTCTTGAAATGGTTGTAGTTAGTGTGAATTAATATAACACCATTTGCTCTCTGGTCATCTTTTTATAAAAAATACCTTTGTATCCCTCTAGACCAGGTGTTCAAGGTATATTGAGTTTGCAGCAATCTTTTGTTGGATGGTATTTATTCAAAACCTCTGTATCCTCTAAAGCTTGGTGTGCTCTGGTCAGTGAGTTGTGCAGCTGTATCAGCCCATCATGTGCCCTTTGAATTGCTGAGCTTGAGGAACAGATCTTTTGGAATGACTTTGTACTACAGAGTACCAGGGTGCCTCCTGCTTCGTAGTAGCCCTGCAAATGTCCACAGGAGTCTTAATTCCAACACAAGTTAGAAAGCTGTTCCATACCATGACAGCTGTAGACTATGAATTAATGTAGTGATATTAGATTACCTGATTTTTTTGTTTTGTTTATAGGTGAACCTGTATTAAAGCTGTAACTCTTAGGATTGTTTTACAGTAATAAATTAAGCCAGTCTTGATGCATAACAGTCTTGTGTAGAAGCCTGACAGATGTGTTCTGAATTGCTGTAAAATAGAAACACTGGAGTCAGAGAAACTGATGATTTTTTCAGTATAGCCTGCATTTGAGGAGAATGTTCTGTGAATAGAGAGTACAGAAATTCAAAGTCAGGTTATTGGTTTCTGCATTTAAGTGCTCCAGGAATCAAGTGCTGTGGAAGACTTTAAAAGTCAAATAATTACTGTTAGTCTCTGAAATTGATGCTTTTCCAAACTACTTGCATTATGCAGACTCAAAACAAGTTGAAAGAAAATCAAACCAAAACAACTTAAGAAGCTGGGTCAAGTCCTGTTGGAAGTTAGCACAAATGAAAGATCATGCTGAGAATCTGAGTTGCCTCTTGAATCTACAGTTAGGGGAGAGCATACAAGAAACTGAATTACAAACCTTGTCTCATCCAGAGTGGTCTTAAAAGATGCTTCAGTCTCTGTTAAGTCTTATTTTCTTGAGCAAAGATTTTACCCCAAGCTGGACAGCAACATGTTCAATAAGGCCTTAGAAACCATGTTTTTCTAGAGAAAAAGAAGTTTGAGGTCTGCTTAGTTGTCAGTTTGACTTACTTGCAGATCCTTGGATGTTTTCTGCTGTAGCAACTGTGAGATACAGCACAACACATATATTGACATTTAAGTATTAAATAAAAATTATACGACACTTTGAAATCTGTAGATGACAATTTATTGCTGTTAGTGGACTCTGTTCTGGTGCGGGATTTGATAAAGAAACATAAAGGAAAAATACAGGGAAGAGAAATCAAGGATACAGACAGGATTATACCCTGTTTCTGTTTTTATGTATTTAAATATTGATCCTAGAAAAAAATGTTGTTTAAATAGACAATATATTTTACGGGGTGATCCTGAATTGTTTCATACAGAAAGTGTAGATAAAAATAATGTCTCACAGAGGTAAAAAATGAAATTAGGGAGGTGTGTAATCCTCAGGGTAAATGCTGTCTTCACCATACATCTTCCATCTGAGCAAATGCAAAAGCACCTCCTGTGTGTACTCACAATTCATTTTCTTTGTTTGTCTCTGCTTGTCATGGCTGTGTAGAAAGGATGCAAAAGCAGATGCATGTGCTTGGGGCATGGAGAAGGGTTCCGCATGCAGCACTTTCTGTGGGGGCAGGTGAGGGTGGAGGTGGCAGTGATGGGTAAGCAGCTGCTCCCCTTAGCAGGTTTTCCTCACTGATGGGAAGGCAGTGCTATTTCCTCCTCCAGCACGATCTTGGTTGAAAAGCTTTTGTAGAGCATCCTAGGATCACAGAGGTGCTTTCTCCTTCAACCTGAAACCTCTATGGCAGCCCCAAAGTGCCCCAGCTGTTGCACTCCCTGCCCCTTCTCTTTGCAGGAACAGATACAGACAATGTCTGCAAAAGTTGCTTTTTTTTAAATAAATATCCCTATGAAGCTGAGGCTGGCATCAGTCCAAATTAGGAGGGCTTTTTAAGCTGGTTTGTTAGCAAGCAGGCTTTCCTTTGCAATACAAATATGTGTTGATGGCTCCAAGAAACACACAGGGAAGCATTTTTGCTGGTCTGTTAAATGGTTGCTCAGCTGTCACCCTCTGGGCATAGGGGAATGTAGCTAAAGTAATTCTTTGTAAACAAGAGTAAGTGTCCTTATCTACCTTCCTGTGTAGAACTTGGTTCAAAATTATTAGGCAGAGGCTACTTTAACATGTCCTTCCTCCTCTTCTTTTTTTTCTGAAAGGAAAGAAAAAAAATACTGTGCCAGCAAATAAATAGGTCAAACACAATTACTCATACAGAAAATCCTTAGTTTAAGAGCAGGAGAAGGAGGAAGCTTGGAAGCTGCCTTAAAAACCTTAAATTTGCCCTTAAAAGCCAAATTCAAATTGGCTTTTGAATTTATAATAATCTTCGTTTTGAATAGAAGGCAGGTAGAATTGCAGCAATTTGTAAAATGGCAGCTAAGTAGGAAATTGAAGTGATGATGCCTTATGGTTAAGGGCAGATAAAATGTTGAATGCGTGCCTAATTGAAATGCCTAATAGCTGTAATTGGATCAAGTTTATTTTATGGAACTAATAGTTCTTCAAAACCAAACTTGAACTGTATATGAAGATTGATCACTTTTCAGTTTTATTTTTAAGGAAAAAAAAAGGTTATTTTGTCACCATAAAGAAATTTGCATTTCAGCACATGAAAGCTGTAAGAAGCTTTTGAACCCAGAAAATTAAACAGGAGTTAAGCATTCAGAAATCTTTCTCAAGCAAATGGAGGTTGGAAGGACTCCTTTAAAGTAGGGATTGGGCCAGAATTTGACAAACACTAAGCTTAGAGAAGGGAGTCTTGCTCTTACCCTTGTGCTTCTTGGCATGTCCTACTTGTCTGCAGTCCATATGCTTATATGTGTCAGTGCAAAATGAAAATGCAGATGAGATGCTGATGTGAGGGTGAAAGGCTGTCTAATGGAGGTTACTTACCCTTTAGGATAAGACTGTTTATGTGTAGTTGCTGGAATATTAAATTTTAAATAATTCACCCTAATAAACCCAAGTGAGATAGAGATCCTGAACTGGAGCTGCTGCTGCCTTTGTCCCCTCACCAGCCTCTGTCAGACATTCACGCTTCAAAGGATGTCATTTTGCCAATTTCATTAATGTCACATCATCCCTCTGGGGTCACTGCCAAACAGTAAATATTGCTGTAGGGTAAAGAATGCTTCTCTGGGGGAAAAAGGAACTTCCTGTTGCCAACTCTAATGACTGTTGTGAGTGTTAACACTGTGCTTTCCATAGGGCACTTGCTACTGGAAAGTCAGAAGTGTGCCTAGTGTCATCTGACATAATGGAGGTTTCAAGCCTTTCAGCTTGCAAAGGAAACACAAAACTTTGAGGTCTCTTTATTTTCTGGGGTTTTTTATGCTAGTCTTACTTTACTGTAGTTAGATTCAAAGTCACCAACTCAACTGAAAAATCTTGAACTGTTTAAAAGCAGGAATCTAGGTATCTTTCTCTGAACAAGACTAGTGAGTGCTGAGAGAGCGGTGCTAAGTTTGTCTGTCATCCACAACAGGTTTTTGTGTGCTAATGGTTTTTAATTAGAAAGTTAAAAAAAAAAGATAAATAAAGGAGAGAAGCAATACTGACTAACTACATCTGCTTGCCGTTAACAGAAGACTAATGACTAAGTTGCAAATATTAGTAGGAGAGGTTAAATTTCCCTGAAGAGAGACTTACCTACATGTGTTCAATTTTTAAAGAAGTACTCATTTGAAACCTACATTTCCTCAAAATAGTCTGCTTTACTATAGACTATGAGGAAATATAGACATTCCCATAAGAAAATTGAGACACAGGCATAATTTCTCTAAAACTGCACAAAACTAGTGTGGCAGAAATGTTTTACCCTGAGTGTCTGACACCCATATACCACCTGCCTGCTGAGCAACATCTTTGATTACATATTCTACCAAACTCGGTATCTTGATTTCTGTAAGGAAACCATGTTCTAGGCTTGGTGCTTTACTGTATCATTTCCTCAGGCAATCCCTACCTTCACATACAAGCACCTTTCCAGCTTCTCTTTTTCTTGCTCTGACTGCGTCACCATGTCATATTTCAGAACTGCCCCACCAATGAGAGAAGAGGCAGTCTTGTGCAAAATTGCCTAGCTGCACACATGTAATAGCATTTCAGAAGGTCTTTTGGCCAGCTACCTTTCTGTAGGGGCATTCTCCCATGACTAATAAAGGAAGTACCTTTTCAAGTAAAAGGAAGGTCGACTAAAGAGTCGAGAGTGACCATGCAAAGTTTTTTCCTGTTGTGGCTGACAACTGTGATTATTGGTGAAAGATAACAGATCTTAGGCTGACTATTGCTTTTATAGACCCCACGTATAAAAGTTTCAAGTTTGCCAGATACCAATTATTAATGGAGATCAGACTGGCACACTTGTTTCCATTGAAGAGTGTTTATATTTGGTGCTGTTTAATGACCTCTTCCAGTCATCCTGGGTATGGCAGAATATAGAGTGAAACTGGCTCTTTAAATTCAGGACTTGGAGAAACAATGAGTGCATACAGCAGTGGAAGTACAACCTGCATAGAGATTTGAAGTTTCTGCACTCTGAAATTGGAGAGTTCATAGCTGAAATGTGCAGGAGAAACTTGCTGAATATCAGCATGATAAGGATTTTGCTTCTGTGTGCAGGTGGTCTTTTGTGTGCTTACAGATAAATTTGCTCACATAATTGAGTTTTTTGCAATCATCCCTATCCCTAGTTTTCCAAGCACAGTTACAGCTCAAATGATAGCTTTATAGTTCCCTGAATCATGACTCATGTTCCCCCATGACTTGTTACTTGGCATGAAAACTATTAAAAACAGTTAGATGGCTGCCTCCTGAGGCCAGCCAGTGGAGTCCCTCGATGTCTAGACATCCTCTGACTACCAGTGGGTACTTCTGATTTTCTCACACCCTTCCTTTTCATGCCATTCTTGGTCTTGTCCCTTTGACCTCAGGTACAGCAACCTGCCATACTGCCTTTGGCAGCAGGTGTTTTTGTACTCTTCAGACTACCAGAACTGAGTATGCTGGAATTGCCAAAAGAGTTGCCTTAAGCAAATAAGTCTCTTGGTACTAGCAGTCATTGCTTGTCCTTCCAAACCCACAGCTGAAGTTCTGAAGTCCAGGTGCTCTGAATTCCTGGCATGAGTTACAGGAGGAGCCTCAGTTTTGGCTTTGATAAATGCCTTGCATGGCTGTTGCAAACACCTGTTCTGCCTGTTGCCTTAATTGCTTTGCTCCTTTCCAGCCCATTGCTGGCTCTCAGTTCTAGGCCAGCCTGCTCTCCCATGCTGTCCAAACCCTATGGATGTGTCACTGCCCTAGCTGTAACATTTTGGAAATGCAGCAGCATTGACTTATTTCTTGAATTTGAGATTGTGGCTTCTTTCTCCTAGTTTTGTGACAGCCTTTAAAGCTTTATCCAGGACAGCCACATGCTTGTTGGACTTTCCCTGGAAAGGCAAGATTGTACTGCTTGCTTCTTTAAAACATGATCTGCTATATCACTGCAAGACACCCCAGCCAATACTGCTGCCTACCCTATTTCCGTTCTGGGGACGTCCTGGTCTGTCTAGTTCTCACCCTCAGCATCACAAGCATCCCCAGCAAGCCTACAGACTGTTTTTGTTCTGGTGTGTGTCATCCAGGATGCTGGTATGGGGTTGAGAACTGTCTCCTGTGTGTGCAGTAATACAAGTAGCAGAAGGAGAAGGGAATCATGCTCCTCACAGCTTCTGCAGGAGTTCTCAGCAATGCTCTTCATTTGACTAAGCTTTTTTCATTTTACACCTCCTGTCTCTTATTTTATACCCTCTCAGAACAGTCTCTTCCCTCTTCAAGATGTGAACTGTATGCATGCTACCACTTCTCCTCCTCATGCCCTGCATTTCCCTCCTTCCTGGCTCTGACCTTCCTGGTACTGATCAGGCACTTGGTGATGGTCATGTTCTGCTAACAGGCTGGCTGCCCTAGAGGCATTTGTAGAGACATGCTTGCATACACATTAAGTATATACCTGCCACTCCTTTAGGTTTTTTGCTGCCTTTTTTCACCTTCTTCAAATCACACTGAGTGTAGACCATGCTGCATGAACTGTTCTTGATTCCAGGTTTTTTTAATTGCTTAGAAAGCATCATATTTGGTGTTCAGACCAAGAAATGCAGCAATGTTGACCTCATAAGCTCAGCTGATTAAAAAAAAAAAACCTCCTCCTAATTAATTAGCTTGTTAACCATAATTAAATAGCCATATGGTTCATCTTGCTTTGGTTCATTTGCTTTCCCCCCTTACTTAGGTCTTTCGGCTTGGGAGTTGCTTTCCCATGTGAATCCCAGTTCCTTTTGTGTTCTGGCCTTCTGTTTTCCTGCCTGTATGACTCTTGTTTATATTGACAACAACAGAGAGGACATCTACAGACCTTCGTACATATAGAAAGCAATATGACGATAGTTTCTAATTCTTTTGAACAATCAAGTGTGTATCTGTCTGTATATTCCTTAACTAGTAGCAAAAGAGATGAAGCTCACCTGCTGTAGTCCTAGAGAAAGGAATAAAGGTCAAGAGCTGTTGGACTTATGATAAATGTTTAGTGTACTTAGCAGTAGAGGGGTTTGAAATAAGATGAAGATTAAGTGAATCATTGCTACATGTTGATATTCATACTGTCACTGCAGTGGAGGCAAAATGTAGCAGGGATTAGGAGGAGGATGGAAATACTCACCATAAATGCTGAGTGACACTGCATAAGGGAAGGAAAGAAAGGAAGCCTTTTGGTTTTGTATTTTTGAGGCAGGCAAATTTAGTAGTAGCAGAGGCTAGATAAGAAACCATACCACCCTTCCTTTTAAGCCTTAAGTTTCTAGCTATGTCTGCTGGGGAAGGACAGAACCAAGAGTTTCATTTTTTTGGCCTCCTTTAACAAATTCCTTGCATTATGCCATTGCTGTTGGCAGCTGGTGAAGTAAGGGGAAGGGTCACATATTCCTGTGAGAAGAGAAAGCAAATTTCATTACTAAAGGCTTGTTTTAAAAATACACTACACGGGAGAGTGCTCTGGCATCTGAATGTTTATCTCTGAATCTGCATGTTTATCCATGAAATAAGTATGTAGAGACAGAGGTGGTTTAGATGCCCATGAACTCTGCTGATGAACTTCTGCCCAGGCTGGGAGTAAATGGGTTGACCTTCAAATTTACTTACCAGAGCTAAACTTTTTTGTCTGAATTTTGGAACGGGATTTATGTTCCTGTTCTTGCAATATGAATAACTTAAGGGCAGTGGCTTTCAACCTCGTTTGATTGGTAAACCAAACTTTTTCAGCTGTAAACCAGCTGTTTTTCATTGGTTTTGCAGACCCTGTCAGAAGTCTCAAATGCACGCTTGCTGTATTGCATGTTTTAATTACTTTTTTTAACTGAGTTCATGGATGCCTTTAAACTAGTCTGTGTTTCCTGGCGGAGGAAGAGAAGATGCAAACTCACAGTTTGAAATGGTCTGCCTTAGAAAGTTAATTCTGGAAGTAACAGTTCAGTTCCAAACAACCTCAAAAAAAGCATTGGGATCATTTTGGTTTTGGCATTTGTATTTGCCTTTTTTTTTAACTTGGTGAAATTAACCCTTTCAAAAATATAAGTGCCTATCCCCCTGTCCCACTTTCCCATGACCCCCTTACCCAGCTCCAAAAATGAGAGAACTTGGCTTGAGTTTATTTAAAATGTTACATTTTCCTCATGAGGCCAAGTTTTGATTTTTTTTTTTTCCTCTGCAATCATGAAGGCTGTTAAAATGATACAGTGGAGTCATATAATGACTTGGTTCTAAGAGCTAAAATTTCAGAATAACAATCATTATATCCCTGCCAAAAGACTTCTGAGCAGCCAGTGTTGTGCTGGCTTGAATTAGATTTCAATCAATAAAGCAGAGGTGAAAGGCACTGCTTGCTCATCCTGTTTAAAAATTCCCTTTTCTTTATTTACCATTCAATGCAGCAGCTAGGATTTCTTGAAAACATATGAAGGTTAAGTGTAAAAGCAACAGGCCTGTCAAGTCTCTGCATATTGCTGAAACTGTGATTTTGTGAAGACTTCTTAAGTGCATATTGCCATTGAAATAGCACTGATTTGGTTTTGGACTTGAATGGTCAGCAGAGGACTTTTCAACCCCTTACTGCCCATGAGGAACCTGGCAGACATACCTGGCAAGGCTTAGCTAAATTTAGTTTTGACACAAGTGCTTTTCCTGTGGTCATTTTGTCACATACCGAATTTTTAATAACTAATACAGTAGAATCTTAGTGTACTGGGATGAGCTAATTATCAGTAGACACAAATTATTTCTTTAAAATGTGATTATCTTTAGTTTAACCTGTCATATCAGTTGTGATGGATCTGCCATTAATTTCTTCCTTTTTCCCCCCTTTTTTTGCCAACGTTAAGTGGCTAAAAGCCAAGGTAAGAAGTGTTATTTCTCCTTTGACCCACAGTGCCTCATGTGACTGATAGTAGAGGCTGCAGAGCCATTAAAACTGAAAACTAGTGCTCTCTTACACTCTCTTCTGCTTTCCATAGGATGTGTAAATTAAACATGCTATACTTTTTTTTCATTTACAGCATTTAGTGTGTCAATATATCTGTGATACATTGACATCTGCATTTATACATAGATACATTAATTTCTCTAACACATATAGTGCTTTGCTCTGAATTCAGTAGATGCCTTGATTCCCTTCACTTACATTTTTTGCAGGAGACTTCCCAGACAACCTGAATGACTCTGCTAGTCAGATAGCAGGGGCAGATTGAGAAATTCTGGGCTGTGCTGGCTGTATTTTACAGTCATTGTTAAAGTTGGATTTAAATTATTAACATCCGAATGGCAATGAATACAAATGTGGCTTCCCTTTAAGGAAGAAAATGATAGAAGACATTTGTGCATGAACTTGTCAATTGCCTACCTTTCTGATGTCTTTTGTTAATTAATAGTGGAGGTAACATTAAGCTTGTGTTTAGACTCTTTGTATTTACTGGTGTCTGTCTCGTGTGTAGCTGAAAACTTGCTGTTTGACAGCTGTCTGGGAATTCTCACTTCATATTCTTACACTTAAAAAAAAAAAAAAGCTGTCAGTAACAGAGCTGCTCTGTTATAAAAATAAAATCATGTTTTCCCTTATTTCAGCATGGAAATAACCAGCCTGCAAGAACTGGCACCTTGTCAAGAACAAATCCGCCTACACAAAAACCACCAAGTCCTCCCATGTCAGGCCGGGGAACTCTGGGGTAAGAATGGACTGCCTGGTCCCTCCTGTGTAATAGAAATTTTTAATTGTGGCAGTGTTGGTGTTTCCTAAATTCATGGATAGATGGCAATTCTGGTTGTCTTTAGCAAAAAAACCACAATAAGCTTTTCTGTATTAACCCCTTCAGCTGCATTAACTTGTTTTCAGGATGACTGCAAGAATTTTTTTTTCACAGGGAAGGATTTAATATGGATATGGGTAAATGAGGAGGTTATTGTTATTCTTGACTTTTGAGGAGAAATCCTTAGTGACAGCAAGAAATCTTAAAGTTTTAACTTCAGTGAGGGAAGGACTTCACGAGTGAGGTTTTTGTCTACTCATTTCATAGTATTAGAAGAGCTATGAAGTGGCTGTTTGTGCCGTAGTTGTTGCATTATCTAAGCAAAATTTATGGCATTGTGAACACAGTGGCAACATCAGTTCTTGCTGGCTTGTGCATTTTTATATTTATACTTAAACGAGAAAGGATTTTGCTATTCCCAAGTCCCACTGTGAGCAGAGTTCCCTGCATCTATTTTGCTGCTGTGGACCTGTGGGGAGTGAAATCTGCTTATCTTGGTGTGCCAGCAAGTAGTTGTTGCTAAAGACCAAAACATTAATACTTGAGAAGCTCACTGCACATGCCATATGGTTTTGTCTGTCCAATTGTGCAACATCTTCCAAAAGGCATCCTAAATGATATTCTACTTGTTTGTCACACTCAGCCTTCTCCTTATACTGTGGGGGACTGTGGCACTGTAAAGCTGGCTGGCATGGTTGTTTCAGCTTCAGGTATGTTGTCTCAGAGAGGCAGGAAGCTGGAAAAATGAGGAGTAATGAGATGGAGCAGGATGGAGATCAGGAGCAATGGTCAAGGACAATTAGAAGCAGCAACTCCTTTTGTTGAAGACGTAGTGATTTTTAATCCCTATTTGAAGCTTTGGTGGTAGCGTTTGCTGCATATTCCACAGAGAAATTAACCTAGAGGTTTCCTCAGCATGTTTTCTGAAAATTCTCATTGCTCAAAGGCATGAAATCAGTATTCCAATTGTGTCTCTTATCCCAGCTGAGAGAGTTGTTTATCAGCCCTGGGAACCTGGGTAGCACTTTCATGTCCTCTTGGATGCTTGCTAGTGAAACAGAAGCGTTGATGTACTGGTGAGCTGCCTCTCTCAATACTCCCCCTTGAACAAGCCAGAGCTGTTTGGTTGCCTTGGCTGATGCCTGATAAGGATTAATCAGCTGAATGTCATTTCCAGATGAGCTTGACAAGCGGCAGCAGTTGGCTGAGGGGGAGGAATAATGTGGGTTTGTAAGAGAGATTTCTATCTGCCCTTCTTGTTCAGGAAGTACAGTTCTTGTCTTGAGCAGCCGTGTTCTGCCAAAGCATGAAATATCACAGGCATGACTTACCCTAATTTATGCAGAAAAAATCGCTAGGAACTGCAAGGATGCTACTCTTCTCCCTTTGATCCAGAAAACAGAGATAAGTATGTAAAACCAGAATGAGCTTAGTGAGTAACATCAGCCTTTAAGTAGGTGCTGCCTGTTGTGCAGCTTGTCCCTTCAGGGCAGGACTACCTAAAGGAATACGATGGGAAGGGAGTCCTGCATGGAAATCAGCAGAGTGAAAAGCAAAAGGGGCTGAAGTAGGCAGGCCCAGGGAGAGATTGTGGAAGTTATTGGGTGCTCAGGTTGGAAGTACCATGGAAGAATAAGTGAATTGCTGGACCTGGATGTGTCAGGAGTAGTTGAAGTCATTCCTTGAGGGTTCTGGAGTGAAGCAAGGCCCTGGCCTCCCTGTAGCTCTCCCTGGTGGCAAGGGCTCCCAGCATCGCCCTGAAACATGGGGGGACAGTGAGGTGGGGAGCTCTGAGCAGTCTTCCATCTATAACAATTTATTATTAAAAGCTCTTAAAGAAAAAAGTGGAAATACTGCAACTGTTTTCAGATACTGTGGTGTTTGTAAATTACCTTGTCTATGTGAAGAAGTCTAGATGATTTTAATATGCGGGGTGTCACCACGTATAGATCTGCCAAAAGAGATCAGTTGTCAAAAAAAGAAGAAATTTTGTTTTCTAGTTGTAAGCAATAGAGATCTAAAGGCTACCAAATAAAAACGATAAGCAGGGAAGATTGTTAATGTGCTTCCAACTGAAATAACCTTGAAAAATAAGTTTAGTACTGTTTATTTTCAAACTATAGAGAGAAATCAGTAAGTTTCTTAAAACACCAGGAAGCTGTATAACTTGGCAACTTGGTTATAACCAGTAATTGAACAAATTATTAAATGACAGTAGTTCAGTATTTTTGGTTTTGCTTAGCTCTAGTGCATTGCCAGATTCTGTGTTTTGCAATGGGTCTGTCAGTTCCTGCTGAGAACTGAAGAGCTCTGCGATTCAGTACAATAAATGCACTGTTCTTATGGCAGTAATGGGTCTGGTAAATGGATCTCGAAAGATCCGTGTTATGTCTCTGACTTGATGCAGTCTGCTAGGTTGGAGTTTTCTGGGCTTCGCTTTCTTGGGCCACAAAATGGAGACAATGAAGCTCATCTATGAGGCTCTTTCAGATCTGCTTATGTGAGATGAGGTTGCTTGATTACTGTGTGAAGCGGTGCTCCTAGGAAAAGCACTGGTGATTGCAAATGTCACTTGTTCTGTGAATCTTGATTCAGCCTTGCTGATGTCTTAATGAGATGAATACTTTTGGAAAGGATTTTGGTGGGAAGGGAAAAGGGGAGAGAGAAGAGGAGATTGGTACAGCAGAAATTTGTCATGTGCTGACAAGTAACCCAGAGTGTTATGCAGATGTGGCTATTGTATGTTAGGTTGCTAAAATAATGTATTTTGGGTGGTAAGTTTAGGTTTTTTAGTTTAGCTTTTTTGACCAGTTTATGTGCTGTAGGCCAACTTGTCTATAGGATCTGTCTGTGTAAGAATATTTTGCGCTGTTGACTGTGACCTGTCTACCCTGCCCGTTGGAATTTTAATATACCACAGTGTGGGTCACGGCAGTGATTTTTCATGAAAAATTTAGAAAACAAATGGATTTACAACTTTGCTTATTTATCCTTTTAATCTTCTGATTCTTTATCTTTCTGCCTTCAAATGTTTTTTTCCTTAACCAGACGAAATACTCCTTACAAAACCTTGGAGCCAGTCAAACCACCAACAGTCCCGAATGATTACATGACCAGCCCTGCCAGGCTGGGCAGTCAACACAGTCCAGGAAGGACAGCTTCCTTGAACCAGAGACCACGAACACACAGGTACGGTGTTTTCCCACGGTAACTCTTTCCTGCCTGGCAAGCCAATGCTTACTAAAGTCACAGAAAAACCTTGAAGCTTTGTGCCTCGTTGGTTTTTGTTGGAAGGCAAAAAGGTGAGTTATCCTTCCACTGCATCAACAGAGGTTTACTGCATTGCTGACTTCCCTAACATGAAGAAGCGCCTTCATATTCAATATTCTGAGTGTAGCTTTTTAAAATTTGTTATTTTCTTCTTGAATTGCAAGGCCAAATGTTTCTCTGAGTCTCTTGAGTGAGTTCATTTTTTTTCAATTTGGTTTTTATCACAAGCTTCAAACTGCAGGGAAAAAACAGATTAAAGTATTCAATGTAGTTAAAAGGTTAGCGTGTATTTTAGAGAGCTTCTGTCTTGATATTTTTCTTATTTTAAAAACTCCCAGTAGGCAGTTAAACATGGTAGGTCACTAACAGGGACTGAGAGAGTATTTTAGACACAGTTGGTGATATGAAATACTGTCAGAATTAAATAACTTCTAAATGTCGCTGCATGAGGATCTCGTTAGTCTGTTTAGCTGGCTACTGTGAATGCTCCTTACTCCCATCTCACAAGATCTTCTGTTATGTAGGCTGCAGTTAGAAATTCAGCTGCAACCATGGTGACAAGATCAAGGTCTTCAGCAGACAGAACACTAATTTTGAAGGAATTATCTTGGCTTCCATTTCAGATCACTGATTTTCTTTTTTGTAACATTATTTTCTAAAGAGATATATTTGAATGATTTGCATTTGACTCTTGACTGATTTATAGCTATCCAGGAGTGGTAAATAAACTGGAACTTCACTGTAACATAGGGGAGCTAAAGCGAAGTTTTGGCTTCAAAACATCTTACGTGCTTAGTTTCCTTTGCATTATCCATTTAATGCATATAAATTCAAGAGTTGAACTAAGGAACACCCTTAGATAAGAATAAGGACAGATTCTACCTGAATTTTGATTCTTTTTCATTTCCCTATAAGAAAATAAATGTCACGGCCTCTGAAGGCATGTCAAGAAATGTTATGCAGTAGTTCGCTATGTTTTGCATTGCTGGCCCTGATTTGCATAGCATATAACATTAGTTAGACAAATTTTGAGCTGGCTGTACTGTTACCTTTCAGACCATCTTAGAGACAAACTTGTCATACATAAAAGGTGTGTGCATGTGTAGTGGGGAGTGTTGGATGCACAGAAAATTAGGCATAGCATACCAAACACCCAATCGCAGGTGGTTTATCATGTCCATTCTCAGTTGAAAACTTAGCAATCTAAACCTCTGCTCTGAGTAGAGGAAATGTTCCTTCAGCTGACAGCATAATTAATCCTAAATAATTATTTAGAGTTTAGCCATGAAGTCTGCCAGCCCCAGCATTCTACTTTCAATTTTTACAAGGCCCCTGAACTACTCCTGCAGTTGTTACTCCATTGCCTAGAACTTGCATGGTTGATTACTTTTTATTTTTTGAAGCTTTTAATTGTACGTTTTAGTCATAGTGATGTTTATCAGCTTAGCTAATTCCATTTATTAGGAATGTAATGCATCCAGACTTGATTATCTGTATGCAATTGTAGGTAAAGGGAGAGGCATTTAGCAGGGAGTTTTTGAACAGTCCATAATTGAGTTAGGCTAGCAGAGCTCACACAAGAAGTGTGACTGTTGATATGCTTTTGTGGGAGATGCTGTGCTAATACTTGTGTTTTTCTTCTGTAGTGGCAGTAGTGGAGGAAGTGGCAGCCGAGAGAACAGTGGAAGCAGCAGTATTGGCATTCCCATTGCCGTGCCTACGCCTTCACCGCCAACCATCGGGCCAGGTATGTGCCACTCCTTCCATGCTAACTCCAGGCTGCTTGTTGCTTCCTTGTGTTTGACTAAACATGATGGGGTAAAAACTGTCCTCAAGTACAGTCCTACTCAGAGCGCTGACTGATGTCTAAAGTTTTAATTCTTTACCAAGAGTAGTTGCAGGACATTCAGTTACTGAATAATGGGTGGTTAAAATGCCTTTGCTGGTCCGTGTTTTTACAAGACAATCAAGAATGTACAAGGAGAGTAAAAGACAAATATATCCTTTTAAAGCTTAACTGTAATTTTAAATGTGTCTACAATTTGGCATTTCTGGATGCCCTGAAAGTAGCAGCAGCTATGTTTAATGGGAAATACTGGCTTCTGAAATACTCTGCTAACTTTGCCATCTGTGGGGAAAGAACCGTGAGGGATCTCTCCGTATTGGAGGCACACTTCCTTGTGTTTAAGAATGATGAATGGTGAGATTGAGTAGGGTCCTTCTTTATTATTATTATCTTAGTAATAAACCAGCCCAGTCACTTACTTTGTGTTTTGCAAGCCCATAAGACATAAGAAGATAGTGGCGTTTTAGTGTAATGTAATTTTGCTATTGCAGAGATTTCCCTGTTGCTTAGGTGACAAGTCTTCACTTTCTTATATACATGTAGGCTTTCCTTTTCCAGGACCTTTTCTGGTCCTGCTGTGCTACAAATAGGCATGAAATCTTACTGTCATCTGGCATCCCATAAAAGTCAATGAGAATAAATATTGGTATGTACAGAACCCTGGACAGGATCAGGGTCTCAATTTGTATTAGTTAACTGAAGTTGAATTTTCCTATTTGTTTGGGAAGCCTATCAAGTGCCTGTACTTTCTTTTTTTAACTTTTAATAATATGGCCTAATTAGGAATATAAACTATTTTATTAGCACACATTTCTGTTCCTCCTGGAGCCCCGCCAGCACCACCACTGCCTCCACCTCTCCCGATGGGCAGTCTGATAGGTGAGACTTGTCAATGCTGAAGTGATTGCAGACATGCTGCATAATCAATAATCATCTCTTCCTAATGAACTTAGTGAGGGTGTTTTTTCTTCTGTAGTGGGATCTATGTGATTTTATTACAAAAATCAGTTCTGGGATTTTTTTGGGTTTTTTTTCAACAAATCTAATTTCCACTAATTTCCTGTGGTTAAAGCCTCTGAAGCTAAATGCACTAGGTGTGGAAAAAAGGCTGCTAGTTGCTTGAAATCTGCTTCCAATTAAGCTAAGATCCAATTAATTTGATCTATAAGATCTCAGAATCAGCTTGAGTGTTGTTATTAGGCTGTGTAACTCCTGCAGCAGAAACTAAGTCACAGCGGTTGCACTCGAGCTTAGAAATGGTATCTTATGTGTAGGGTGATGTGTTCTATTCTGTGGGCATGAAGTGACTGGAAAGCACAAGTGTCAGTCACAGTGGCTTGGCTTTGATTCCATAATGCTGCAGGCAGGTGCCAAACTGAAAGACTTGAGGATACGAACTAACAGTTCTTGAGAAATTGCTTCAAGCATTACATACAGCAGTTAGGGTGGGATCTAAAAGTAGTACTTTTCAAAACAGACAGGAAAAAATACCCCACCTTTTCCTGTCACAGGCTGATGACAAAAATGATTGAGTTATGAAACTAGCTTTGGAGGCTTTGACCCACATAACCCTTTGCACTCTCCCTTTAAGTGAAAGTCACTTTGGATAACATTACAGGACTGCAAACTTCTGACTGCTTGCTGTTTGTGTCTTATATAATTATATGATATATGTATATAAAAGCACAAAACATTTTATTGCAAACTAGTTTTTGCATTTAAGAATTGTGTTAATTCATGCGACTACAATATGTGAGATTCTTTAGTTTGCAAGGTGTGATTTTCTGTCTGTCAGAGGTTAATCTGAAAGAGAACTTAAACTTTTGTTAACCTTGAAGTTTGTGCAGCAAGTAGTGGAAGGTAAATATGGGTGTTTGTCATGAAGAATGAATGACATCTTTGTCAGCTGGCATTGGTGATTCTGATTTGTTAGTATAAATTCCATCAATATAAAAGCACAACCAGCAAATATGATTGATAAATGTGCCCACTGTCTGAAGCTCATGACATTTGTTTCATTGTTTTGTTAGAGTGTTGTTTTATACTAGATTGGAGGCACGTTCAGCTTTGAAATCAAAATAATTTGTTTTGAGCAGAATGTGGATTTTTTTTCTGTGTGCTTTTTAATAAAGGGTATTATTGCATGTAGCATAATTGAGATACACTTAAGAGTTGGAAGAGTTGGATTCAATTTTCCCATCCAATCCAGTCTCAAAGTACTCTCAGCATTTCTCAATGCCCATTATATGAGTGTTGGTTTATGTTCTGTGTGGGTTTTTTTCATTATTGATTGTAGTGGGGATGTTTATTTTTCTGTTAATCACCTGTTACTGACCTTAAATTATTGGAGAACTGTAATCAAGTATTTGTATTTCCCACGTTCTGGACTTTTTCTGTTTTCTGCATTCTATCCCAAGTAATGCTCTGCTTAAGTCTTTTCCTTGGTTCCTCTGGCTAATGCTTTTCAGCTGCTCCTGGTTCAGCTCCTGGTTCCCAGTATGGCACAATGACCAGGCAAATCTCGCGACACAACTCTACCACTTCTTCAGCATCTTCTGGTGGATACAGACGGAATCCTTCTGTGACTGCCCCATTTTCTGCTCAACCTCATGTTAATGGCGGGCCTCTTTATTCTCAAAATTCAAGTAAGCTGCTGAGCTCTGAAATCACAAACTGTTTTGAGCAAAATGATTGTAAAAGCATGCATGGCATTTTAATTCATTTATGAAAAGCATCAATGAGATTACTGCTTTCTTTCCTGAAATAGAAGGAAAAACAAACAAGAAAAACCATATTGAAATTGCACAGTGATTGCACTATATGCAATTATACTGTTTTCCCCCTGACTTGTTTGCTGTTACTCATGACAAGAAATTATTAGGATTGCCTGTCTAATTATAGGCACATTATACTTGGCATTTCAGGTGTGCTTGGAGAACATAAACTAAACCCAGGGTTTTTTTGCGGGAGACCTAATGTGATTGTAGTACACCCCTCCACTATTTGGATAGTGACAAAAGAATACTATCTGAGCACAATGTTCATGTTCCTGTCACACAGTTCCTCCCTGTCTCTGTCTCTTTCTTAAATCCTTTCCCAATTCCAAGTTTCTCCTTTGTTCTTATCTTTAAGCTTGACTGTTAAAGAGCTCAGTCTCTCTCTTTTAGCAGACAACTTCTCTGTGCTTTCACACTAGTAGGAGTACTGAAGGAGATGAATGAGGGAAGGGATAGATGCCATGGACAAATGAGCAGGTTTTAGTCAGCAGCCTCCTGCCTTCCTACCCTAGAAGGGCAAACAAGGTTCACTGCAGAAAGATTGGCAAAATAAGGATCTTGGCTGCTGATAGGAAGCTCTATCAGGAAACTTCTTCCTTGCCATTTCCGTAAATTTCGATCCAGTACACATTGAGGAGTGGTAGTTGTATAATGTTTTTTTCTTGGTAGTGTTCCAAATGCCAAGTCTTTAAACTTCAGAGGAATATTTCTTTTGAAAAGAAATGTTGATATTTGGGTTCAAGATCTCTTCAGACCAGTGTTTGCTGTTGTGTACTTACTCTTAAGAAAAGAATGCTTTTAAAATACTTGAGACATTGAAGTGAAGAGTTTTCTGAGTAGTTTAGAAGTATTACATATGTCAGATAGCATTTTTATATGCAGACACAGTATCTGTCTTTTCTTTTTTTCCAAACCTGATTTTCCTCCTACTCTTGCTCACCCATACTAGCATTTAATTTTTGTCGACATTCTTATTCCTCCAAATTAATTCCCCATAACAACAGAAACTCCCTCCTGCTTGAACAGTTCAGTTCCATTAAATAAACAGGATTTTACTTCTGGGAATAATTCATTTGTCTTAAATGCTGTGCACACCACTGTTTCTGAACATTTACATTTGTCCAAAGCAATTTTTTGCTCAAATGCAGGTGCTGTTTCTTAATCTAGCCTCTCTGGTGTTTTCAAAATACTGATGGTCAGCATTTTTTAAACAGTATTTTGATGGGTGTGTTTTGCTACTTGAAACTGTTTTCCTCTGTTTCTGTAACTGGTGATTATTTTTTTAGTGCTACTGTCTTGACATTAAACCCAAGTTCCATGTTTCCTTAAGATTTTACTTTTCATGCTAACAAATGCTCTGGTTTTTCTTAGATGTTTACTTCAATTTTGTGAGACATTGTTTCTTCTCCCGCTTTTATTGATCGTTTATCCCATACAGTTTATTTGGATATTGGTTTTGTAATGAACTAAATGCTTCATTTTAATTCATCAAACATTAATCTTAGTTTAAGCTTTATTTAAAACTGTTGCTTACTTGGAAGAGCAGAACCTCTTTCAAATTTGGTTCCAACTAGATTATTACCCTGCTGAATTCCCACCTTCACAGGAATTTCTCTGCTCCAGTGCAACAAATGAGTTGATGTTTTGTGGAGTTTTGTTTTATGCTTTTAATTCTCTGCACCTAAGGGGAGATGTCCTGCCAGAGCTGATAGTTTGAGTGGCTTGCCCTGCTGCTCCCATTCTGCTTCCCTACTTGTGCAGGGAAGAGTTGAACATCTGGGCTGTCAGCCCGGTGTCTCTGAGCAGGGGTGTGGTCACATGTCTCATTACTCACCAAATAGGCACATACTTCAGAGAAGATCAGCTTGCAAGGGCTTCCTTAGGAGCTCTACACGCTCCTGTAGCCACTCAGAGCTGTTGAAGCCTTCACCAGCCTTTTAGGTTGCTGAGTGCCCTCTCACCACAGAAGACTTACTAAAGCTCCACTGTGCTCTAGACCCATCTATTTTTTTCTACCAGCAAGCAACAAGGTCCCTTTTTTTGAGAAAAACAAAAATGCAGTAAGCTAGCTGACTGCCCCTGTCCCAGCAGAGCACAGTGATGGGAGATGCTCTGTGACAGTGCTGCTTTGCTGCACTTGATGCAGTGCTCCACTTTGATTTTAGAGGAGTCCAGAATCCTGTGAAACGTCACCTCTACTTCTAGTAGCTCACTTTGAGAAGATAACTGCTAAATTGACTAGTCCTTATTTGGAAGCAAGACAAAAGCTCAATTTTATGTGCTCCCCAGGTGAAGCACACAAAATGACAGAGCAAGAACCTTCACACGCACCCTGTGGGCTTCCAGACACGCAGCCTGCACTCGGCTGTTACCTGGCTGAACACGGGCATGCTTTGCTTTTGATCCTCCATTGGCTAACCACGAATTCAGCCTTGTTGGAAACACAAGCTTGAAGAAGGTTCTTGTGTGTGTGTTCTTGTTGTTCTTTACATACTTTGTTTTGTGGTCCTCGTTACTGACGGCTGCTTTTGTTTGTTCCCCCTTTTTTTTTTCCTTTGTCCATTTGACTTTCCCCATATGGTGTGTGTGTTGCTTCCAGTTTCTATTGCTCCACCCCCTCCCCCTATGCCTCAGTTGACTCCACAGATACCTCTCACAGGCTTCGTGGCCAGGGTGCAGGAAAACAGTAAGTTTGGACAAGCTGAGCTGTTAAAGGGTAGAGCCTACTCTCTTCTAGCATGCATGGCTGGCAAGTCAGACTCTATTTTGTTTCCTTTTCCAGAAGCTAATACCATCTTGCATTCTAGTGTCAATATGCTATTGGAGCTGAAGGGCACACTCTTCAATATTTTATAACACGTGCATGATTATTACTGACCCATTTAAGTTCTGAACTGCAAATTTATTACGGAAGTACAGTGTTAAATGTGGCATATGTTTGGTGTGAATATAAAATTGTATTTTAATTGAAAATACTAATTTCATGTTGAATCACCCTGCCTTTTTCACTAGGGATAATTGATTAGTTTTTATTAGAAAGGCTTATGTAGACTGTCAGAACGTGTAATGTGTAACCATTGATTCCAATACTGTAGCATTTTTCAGGAAGCTGTACAGTCAATTGAAAACGTGCAGTCTTAAGATCTAATGCATTACAAAGGAGCTTGTAAGGCATCTCTCCTCTTGGCAGCCTTTCATTCTCCATTTCTCTGTGTTCTCCTATTTCCCTGCTGAGTTTCTTGCAGCATAGCTCTGCTTGTTAGGTTTGTGAGAGGTGCTGTGTAGCTGTGCTGTGTTTACACTGGTAACTCTGCTTTTACCATTACTGCTTGATTCCCTTCAGGTGAGTGTTACTGTCTCAAGTGATAGTACAGGTGTAAAGTCATGTTCCTGATCTGGAGATATCCTTTTCTGTAGGAGTTTGTTGCAGTTTTGTAAACAACAGACTAAATGCGATAGAGTATGAAGTAAACAAAAAATGCTTTTAAAGTGTTTGGGAACTATTTTGAGATTTGCTAGGATCTCAGGGGCTACTACTACAGTTTGCTATATAGCTGCAGCATCCATTTAGGGACACCAGGTCTGAGTAGTGCTGCTGTTCTGCTTCCCATTAGAGCTTTTAAGCGTTTGTGTTCTGAGTATTCCCCATGAGATCAGAGACATCTCTCTGGTTCTCTTTCAAAAAGAAGGCATTTTGGTGCTGTGCTAGGTAAACAGTAAGAATCATGTTGATGTAGAATAGTGTGCCACAAAATTGTGTTGAAAACCTTTCCAAAGTACTAAGTGTAGAGGTAAACCTGCTGAAGATGAAGGTTACAGAATGTCTTCACTTGCAGATAAACTTGAGAAAATTGACACCTGCTTCTGAATTGTTCCAAGTATTGTCCTCCTGGAGATAACACAGCCGTTGGGAGAGCAGAGGTGAAAGGGACAGACTGACTTGTGCGTGCAACAGCAAAATGCAAGCTGACTTGTGGATGAGATTGCAGCAAACCAGCTGAAGCTTGAAATCTGGTCATAGGAATTGTTCTTTATTTTATTTCTTTTAATAGTCTCTTGGGTTGGGAAGTTATATAATGAGTATGGCTTGGAGCTGCTGCTGCTGCTGCCTCATTCCAGAGGCAGGGGTGCGTGTGGCAGCCTGTGCATACGCTCAGCAAAACTGGCTGTAGAGGCTGTTGTTGAGTTTTGGCATTGTGTGCTAGATTTTAATCAACCTCCTTTTCTGCAGAAGTCTCTGGTGTTAGGGAGACGTGGGTAGACTTCCTTGTCATAGAGATCTGCGGGTTTGGAAAGCAGCATCTTCTGCTCGTGGACTTCTTTCAGAGTACAAGGACCTAGAGGGCTTAGAAACTATGCAATGCCTTTTCTTTTTCTCCTGTGTCCAAACTGTGGACATCTCCTCCAGAGAGGTTTTCCAGTGTGTTTGGTGCTCAGGGACAGCGGATTTTTGGTGTGCAATACTCTCACACTCAGTCCTTTCAAAAGAAGTCTGCTGGTCCCCATTTAAAGAACAAGGATGGGAATACATAAAAGAGATCTCAGTTTGGAGCTATATAAATAGTCATCCCTTTACCCTTTCTCATTTAGAGTGGCTTTTTGCTTGCTTTATTTTCCTCCCCTAGGAGAAGTGATGCTGTCCTAGAGTCTGGCTAAGTTTAGAAACAGGAAAAGTCTAGGTTAAAGTCCAAGAGGTGAGGGGATACTTCAGTGGAGTGGCACTTGTCTATTTTATGTTCCGTTCTCTTCCTTTGTTTAAATGCAAAGTTGAATTGTTTTAAATGTTTCCCATAAAGCTTGCAGTTTTTGCACTGCAGCTCAGTTAGAGTATGTCTTGGTGCTTTCACACTTGCATTTCCTGCTCTCTTTCCATCTTTTCAAATATGCAGCTTCATTGTTGAATAAACGTAATATTTTTTTTTATTTTAAATTTTTTTTAAGTTCCTAAGGTAAAGATTTTTCAAGATCTCAAATGATTGTTGTTTCAACTCTTGTGGTTTTTTTTTCCCTGGCTGCAGACAGAAATTAAGGGGAGAAATACATTTGTGGAAGATGTGCTAAACTGCAGCACAAAACCAGTCCATTCATAAACAGTGCTGTCATGTGTCTGTGGTGGATTAATGAAGCCTGTCTGTGAGTGCTATTCAGTAACGGGCAGGACGTAGCATTCACTCCGCCAAAGACTTTGTTAGTCTGTCTCCAAGTGACATAAATGGCCTTCTGTATGGGAGAGGAATCACTAATACAGTGGCAGCCAGTCTTATTGATGGAGAGAGCTGTGGAGTGTTCAGTTCAGCTGGTCAAGATGAAAAGGAGCTGGGCTTGCAGGTGAAGAATTGGCCCTTCAAGAGAAGGGAGCAGGCTGGATGCCTGGGCTGAGGCAGCCCCTGCCCCAGCAGCTCCTACCCCTTTTGCCCCTGGCAGCAGGTGCCAGACCTGTCCCAGTGCAGCCAGTCTCACCCTGACAGGACATGGGAGCTGTGCCCAAGTCCCTCATCAGGGGCATGGGACTGAAGAGCAAGGGTTAAGAGTAGTGACCAGCCAAAAGTAAAAAGTGTTCAAGCAAACAAAAACCCTATTTCTAATCTCCAGTGTCATTGTAACTATCAGTAGTTAGAGCTTCATTCAGTGCAGTGTTGTTCTTTCTCTGTTGCTTGGCTTTCTTTTCAAAATCTGTGTGCCGGAGCTGCACGTTCTGGGGCCTGATGCCTTGTTCCATCAAACCTTGCCTAGAGCAGTGGTTTTCAGCCTATGTTTTCAGTGTGTAGAATCCCAGATCTCTTGGAAATGAATCTGTGTTGCTATGTAACCAAATTGATGTTAGTAACAGTAGCTTCCTTTCAGTAACTTGCAGCTTCATAGTGCTTAGACCAGGTCCATGTGTAGTGGACCACATCTCCTTAGGAATAGCATAAGTGACTTGATGTCCTGCATCTGAGTATGCCATGTCTCTATTTCGCTGCCAGCTGCTGTCAATGTTACTGGAAACTAATTTAATGAACTGATTTTCAAAGTGATTTGTACCATAATGCCTTTCTCTTTTTTCCTTTCCCAAAGCAACTTGTAATTGTGCTGATTGGAGAATCTCAGGGCAGGGATTTGACATTTTGGATTATACATTTAATTCCTTGAGCACTTTTTCTCTTAGAGCAGCAGCTGCCTGTTGTAGTTTTCCATTTATTAATTGACTCCTGAATGTGTGCACACACACAAGCTAGTCTGCAAGACAATCTGCACAAAGCTTTTCTTCTTCAGAAAGATTACTTGGCTTCCTCTTACCTGGTTAAATCTTAACAAAGGGAAGAGACTATATTTATGATCCACACCAGATCTTTTTGTTCCCTAATGCTAGCTCTGAGAGAGAAGGAATCCAAGGAAGCAGTGTTCAGAAGTAAATTGAAGTGACTGTTACAGACAAAGGATTTGTTAAGAACCAATCAAGCTGCTGGCCCAGTCAGAGGCCTGTTGCTGCCTGGCTCAGAGGGTGCCACTCGGAGTCCTCCATAGCTAACGCTGCAGCGCATGGACATTGGAGCAGGAAGCTTTCCTCTCTGCTGATGTTCAGCTTATGCCCCGCAGCATGTGCTTTGACTCTAGTAGCATTTACACATAGATTGGACCACTAATAACAAATATAGTTGTGTGTTGTAGTTGTTAATACAAAGCCTCTGTTTCTAATCAGTGCATGGTATTATAGTGCATGCTGTGTGTGTTGTCCCCCTCAGCTCTTTTATTTACAGTGTACAGCCTCAGGTTTGTTAGCACCTCCACACTGTCTTGATTTAAGGAAAAACAATAATCTCCAAATGTTTCTAGTTGCTGATAGCCCAACTCCTCCCCCGCCGCCGCCTCCCGATGAGATGCCGATGTTTGATGACTCTCCTCCTCCTCCACCCCCACCACCTGTGGATTATGAGGATGAGGAGGCTGCTGTTGTGCAGTACAGCGATCCCTATGCAGATGGAGATCCTGCTTGGGCACCTAAAAACTACATAGAGAAAGGTAAGAGAAGCGTTGCAGCTGTGTTAGTGCAGTATCTGAAGGGAATGAAGGACTTAGCGTGGGTCTGATGAAAACAGCCATTGTCCCTCCTAAATCAGAACTCAAACCATGCTTTCCTTAGTTTATGTCCACACTTAATGTGGTAAAACATAATCCTTCTTTGGACAAATTATAAAATACCTTCGGGCATTCTAGAATGGATGAAAAAGCAAGCTTCTTCACGGGAAGCAGATGTAAATTGGATGGCTTTCATCTTTGATGAGCTGGACTGTCTGTACCTACATCAGGATTGCTGGGGAGGCATCTACAAACTGCTGCAAAATGGACAGAAATTCCAAGCTGTATATATCTCATCAAACTAAATTACTAGACTGGATTATTAGACTTTGAATTATAAAATGTGTTGAGGCCTCCTTGGCGATTTATCAGTGACTCCAGATCAGCAGACTGTGAACTGTGCTTAGGTATGAAGTCACATAGTAAATTTCTCTTCCCATAAATAATGGACAAGCAGATTTCCCACCTCTGGAGTCGTCTGTGTTTTAGCACTGACCATTTTGTCAGCAGCAGTACTGCCAGTGTTTTCATGAGCTGGCTGGTGCTGCAGCAAGTACGAAATGGGGCTGGGTACTTGCGATATTTGTGGCAGAGCTCCTGTGTTCCATCTTCACTCGAGCTGGACTGTGTGCAGGACATACCCATGGGATGAAAATAACTGATGCAGCACATGATTGCTAGGCATTAAGACATCAGATAGCTGAGAATATATGTAGGTATAAAATAGTGGATTCTTGGAATTCATAAAGCTGATAATTGCGTAAATCCATATTAACTTTTGAAGGGTAAGGCTGTGATGTCTTAAGTCTTTATATTCACAGTGGTAGTTTTAAACTTCAGTATTGGTGGTGGCAACATTCTTTCCTTGGGGAAATCTGTGCTTTGTTAATGGCACACAGCAGGTTGGAGGTTGGTAAGAGTTAAGGTATTCACCAAGCAGGTACTGAAAATAGCAGATATTGCTTCTACATTCTTCTTCAGCAACTTTCCTACTTGCACTCAGTGCAGTTCCTTGAAAAGTAATGCCAGAACTCCTTATGATATAAAAGCTCTATAGGAAAGACCATTCATTTCTGTGCAATGGCTTTAGCGGCGATGTGTGCAAGGCCGCACTCAGGTGCCAACAGTGGCCTCAGTGGAATGATTTTTGTAAAATTTTTTTTAGCTGTGTTCTAATCAAGAGATTCATATAAAGGGATCCACATGCTTTTGAGGTTATCTGGTCAGAAGAATCTGTACCACCCAAGTCAGTTATTCCCTAACTCAGCTTTTAAGTGTCCATAAGTTCCACTTTACTGTGTCACAGTCGGACATACTTCTCTGTCAGCAGCTTAACTGAGTGTTCAATGTAGTCGCCACCCACTTCTTAGTGCTAGCTAATGTTGCAAGGAAAGTGAAATTCCATTTTCTGGGCTTAATGTTCAACAGGAAAAGCCTGTGAATTCATTATTGAAAATCCCATGACGGCAAAATAATATTTTAACATTTTCTGAAGTACAATTGTTTTGTAATAGTGTTGCTATTAATAAAATGCTAAATGTGTTCCTGTTTATTCCACAGTTGTTGCTATATATGACTATACAAAAGACAAAGATGATGAGCTGTCGTTTATGGAGGGTGCAATCATTTATGTGATAAAGAAGAATGATGACGGCTGGTATGAAGGAGTTTGCAATCGAGTAACTGGCTTGTTTCCTGGGAATTATGTTGAATCAATCATGCACTATGCCGATTAAAATCTTTGCTTTTCAAAGTTTGGTCTTGTATTCAAGTCATACCATGATTATTTACAAGGGGTAACTAAAAGCTAACAGAATTGTCTTAATATACTTTCAAAAAATTGTGCCCATTTCTTCAGGCCATACTGTTTTAATTGGTATGATTGAATGTCCATCTCTGAGTCTCTGGGGACAGTATGTCTTACCTGTCGGCAATTTGTAAAACAAGCAACTGTCTATAACTGGTTATACTTATTTACTTATGCATTGTTAATTTTATGACCAGCCTAATTATTATGGGGAAGTAGGGTATAATATTTAATGAACCATGATCAGATTGTGCCATTACATTTTTCAGTACAGCATGGTAACTAACACTACGTTAGACTAACATATTAAAACCTGGATGAGAAGTTTAATGTTAGTGCTGGTCATACTACTTTTTGTTTAGACTCTTTGCTCATTCTTGAATTATATTTGTTTAAAGCATGCATACAAACTTATGTATTGAAATATACTTTTTTAAAAATCCAAGATGCTTCCAATTGTTGTAATCTTTACCTGGAGTATTCTCACTAAAGTCTATTACAATGAGTTGTTTGGGTCTAAGGTGTCCATGTGATTCAAAAAATGGGTGGTCTTATGTATGTGTAATTTGTACCCAAGTTTTTTTAATGAGTAAATTTACATTATGACTTTTTCCATTCATAAATATATAAGTGAACCAAAGGTCTTGTCCATTACTTTGTTGGTTGGCTTGGCAAAGAAGTTTGGAATGCTAACGTAGTAAAATCATGGCTGTGTTATCCCAGGCAATGTACTAAAAAGCAAATGTTTATAACATGACTTTATCACTGACAGAGGGAAAATAAATTAGATCTGAAACCTGAATTACACACTTATACATACTCTTAAAATTTCTTTTCTGCCAACACTTAGTTTTAGTGAGGGTTCTTGATTGAATCTCATTACCTGGATGCAGTAAGTTGAACACCATCTGTAGCTGACAGTTTTGTGTGGGAACTCTCTCTGTGGCTCTGGGACGTGCCCCATGGAGCAGAGGGAGCAGGAGCAGGCTGTCCTCCAGAGAGCACCCAGGAGAACACAGTGACAGGAACTTGGCCACTGTTAAGGGATTGCAGGCAGAGATAGCCAGAGAGAGTGTGCTTCCCTGCTCTACAGAGTCTGTGGCTGAAATAACCTGAGAAGGAATGTGGTAGTACTGGGTAATTACTGTGAGAGGAATGTGTCTGGGACTTCAAAGGCAGCTTCTAGGGTGCTACAGAATATATTCTATAAACGATGAAAGTGATGGAGTTGCAGGTTTGACTGGCTGGTGAATCATCCATTTTTAGTTTGAGTTAGAAATACTGAACCTTTCGTTTTCCGAACAAAAGCATTCATTTGGTAGCAATCTCAAATTCTGCATCATGTTAACTGCTAGCAGGTAGCCACCAACAGCATGAATTGGAACTCACTGATGTATAACCAATTAAAATCCACATACAGTCTTTTACAGTAAACCAGTATCTCTGTATAAAATTCTAGGTGCTTCTGTTAAGTAGCCAAAACATCTCTCTTCACAGGAGTTAACCAGCTCCTGTACATGCATGCTCTCTTTATTAGTGTAAACAAGTGAAATTTAGAACAGCTTCAGTTTTCATACACTGATTTATATTTATTCTCATTGTGGCCTTTGTGCATCAACATGTAAACATCTTCCCCATCCCCCACGATCAATAGCCCCCACTAAAACAATTGTACAGCACAGTTTGATTTGCTCTGAATTGCATGGCTTCCTGCAGTAAAACACTTTAAACTTTTGTTTAAAAAAAAAAGAAAGTAAAACTTCAAAAAAAAAAGGAGGGTTTTTTTTAAAAAAATAATTTTTGGTAGCTTGTGTTGGAAGCAAATAACCTTTGAAATAAATTTAGGCACAGTCTGGTAAAGTAGCTGCCAGAACGAGTGGAAGGAGTTCTCTCACTTGTCTCTCATGAGAACCATTTCTGTCAGGTGCACGAGGGCCTCTCTCTCGGGGGACGGCCGCAGCTTGCGGATCTCGCGCGTCGCGGCGTGGCAGTAGCGCTGGGCGAGGTAGGTCGTTTGCTGCACACCATCACTCTGATGGAAGGAGACAGAGAGAGGAAACTGATCAGCCTCCTCCTGCCTTCTGCCTCTTCCAGTCACGGGGGGGAGTTTTAAGGCCAGTAAGCACCCTAATACATTTTATTCTGATGGGGAAAGGAAGAGGATTCATTCTGTAATCAGGGAAGCCCACCCACATGCCCCAAACTGTCAAAGTACTAAAACTCATCCATTACAAAACAGCACTGGTATTAATAACAAAGTAGAAACTAATGGTTTATGCCTTCCCCTCCTGCCCAAAACAGAGATGTACAAAACCCCCATGCTGCTCTGAAAAATTGGTATTAATTTTGCACAGATCATTACTCAGTCTTCTTAGACCAGAGTCAATTAAAACTGGTATAGAGTGTGCACTGCAGTTACAAGACTGACTGGAAATTACATGCCACTTACACCAGCTGTTGAATACAGCTATGCCTCAGCTGAAGGAACTGAGTTTATGCATAAGCTTTTTACTTATTATGTGGATTTTATGCTATTGGAGGAAAAAAAGAAAAAACTTCTTCAGTACCTAGCATTTCTGCTAAAACACTGTGCCAGCAGGAGAGCTGAGGAATTCTGACTTGGCATTGTATATTGCATGCTACTCGGCAGGTATTTGCCAATGTAGCCTTGCTATTTTACTTGAGAGACAATGAATTTCAGACTGAGCAGCAGGGAGAGCAGAAGTATTTAGTATCAATCTTACCTGCAACACATATTTCCATGCACGTTCAACATCTCCTGGCTTACTGAATCTCCTCATTATCATAGCATTCATTTCTGGAAACTAAGCACAAAGGGAGAAGGGTTTGTACTTGCTTTTGAGTTGTTTTCCATGTAGCTGCCTGCCGTGCTAATGTCAGAACACCACCGAAGTGCACCCCTCTTCCCCTGTCACTGTTGTTGCTACAGGTATAGCTTTACCTTCATACTTGCAGTCTGCACAGGACTACAGTATAGCAGAGCCCAAGCATTTAAAACTTAAACCTGGCTCTGGCTCTGCTGGCTGTAGAGAGTTGGTAGCAGAAGTCAACACCTGTCATTTTATCATGTTAAACAGATGTTCCAGTGTGGTAATTTCTGATGTGGCTGCTACCTGGTGTATAATCTGCATCAGATACTCTATCACAGATGATGGTTAGTGTTGGCACTCCTAGAAGAAGCACTTCTGCCCCCACATGTAAAAAAGAACCCAGGATGTTAGTTGTTGCAATATTGTACACCTCATGTTGTAAAATTGTAAAATTGTAAAAAAAAAAATAACACTGGCTGTTACATTCTCTTACATTTTCCACTGTCCTGGTATTTTATATACACGGATTTTTTTTCTAAATAAGAGAAAAATGACAACTATGAAGTATTTTGTTTTCAGTCACATAGCATTTAGCACTGCATGCTGAATTCCCTACAAATCCAGCAGGTTAAGTCAAGTCAGTTGTTTTGAGAAAAATCACATCACTTAGCTAAATATGCAGCCTCTTTCTTCAGACAGCCTAGAAACAGAAAAACCTAGTGCTTAACAAAATAAGGCCACAACTCAAGGCAGCTACTCTACAGAAGAATTCTTTTATAGGTAAAGAGCTGTTTGTTCATCTTGGCTGAAAGGATTAGAGTCAAACAAAGATGATTTTATTGCCATATACTTGTAAACAATGATCTGCTTTCCTTGCACACCTTTGGTCCTGCAACTGCAGTTTTACAACCTTGTTCAGGTACAAACATGTAGCACCCATCAGTGCTGTGACTTTTTCCTATTACTCATACACAAGTCTTGGAGATGCATTCAGAAGTTCAGTGATGACTCATACTTTATCTAAAAGAAGAAAGTCACATCTTTTTCTAGATCCTAGTTTCCTTCTCAGGTAATAACAGTTTAATTGCAGTGTTCATGCAATCAGTTTTCACATTATTCATATTTACAGTTATATAGGATGGATATGGGATCACTTTTTATATTTAAGCACTAAAGGACATGAAAATCCCCAAACTTGTAAGGCAGAGCTGTTATTAGCAACTCTGCATATTTAGTGGGCAGTACATCAGCATTTAACAGGAATGCTTATAATAAAAATAAACCTTCATTCTTCAGTTGTACTTAAGAGGAGCTTTAGAATTAGCATACACTAGTGTATTTCCTTAAAAAATAAATGGGGTGGTGGGTTTTTTTTTGTACTGAGTGAGCTAACTTTAAATACTGAATAAATAGGTTCTGTATCAAGGTAAACATTTTTTTCTCCTTAATATTCTAATGCACAAAGGTGTATTTCAGAGGGAAGGCAGAGGATAGGAAGAAAAGGCATCTGTCACTGAAGATCCAGAGCACATTAAAAGCTAAGAAATGTTTGTCAGGAAGACAACTCGAGGAGTACCAGCTACATAAAAGGATAGCAGCAACACTAATCTGAAAAGACAGCCTATAATTAATAATTACACTTTGGACTGTCCTCAAGTCCTGGCTCATGAGTTTTTTTCTCAGATATAAGTATATGAAATATCTTTTAGTAGTGTCACAAGTGTCTGTTGAAGCTCCACATTTTTTAGCACTCATGCTTTGTTTATATATCAGTTAAGTCTGTAGTGCTGTTCTTCCAGTTTCTTGAAAACAGCAGGACACTTGCAGCAAAGAAGCCTTCTGGTTAATGCAGAAAACTTTATAAGATGGTCGAGTTACCTTTCAATGCAAAAATGTACACTTCCCATCTACCAAAGATATAAATGAGGAAAAGTATAAGTGGCCTACAAAGAACAAGATTTTAAAATAGGAGTGACAGATTTTCTTTTCTTGTATTTCTGTATTATGAACTAATTTATCCTGTAAAGCTAATTAAAAGATAGATGAAGTTCAAAAGTCAGAGAGAGACAACCCAAACAAATTAATAATGAATAGTTTTAATTTAAAAATTGGAAGATTGAACACCCACAAGATAATCAATGTCACCCATTCTCTGCCAAAACTGGGTATTTGCAACATGCCTTGTTTCCTTCTGCACATGGCTTTAGCACACACAAAAACAGTTTTACAACTCCATCCTCCCTCTCTACCTGAGTGTCTCACTGTTCTTTGCACAGCTCCAATTGCTGATGACACAATTCTGAAATAATGATTCAAGAACATGCTTGTGAATCCCCCAGATGAGTAGGGGGAGACACTTAAGTGGTTCTCAATATGCATTCATCTGCTTTGTCAGTTAGCTGATACTCTCTGCTCCCCTGTCTTTTCAGAGATACAGAGCCTTGTAAATGCCTGAAGGACAAGGAAGCCAACAGATGGGTATGCTCCACCTCCCCCCACAACAGGCTCTTTTAGAGGGGGAAGTAAATGTCAAAGTTGTTGGGTTTTTTAAAAATGATTTACAACCTTTCCCATGTCAAGCTCTAAGCAATTCCACTGAGAGCTCATAGATAAGAGCTCTGCTGGAACTAATTGTGCCAGTTTTTGTATCACACTGTGAAGCCTGGTAGGAAAGACTGCTTTTTAAGTCCCAAATCTCCTTGCCTCTGGTGAACAAGACACTGGAGCAAAGAATTAAATCAGTTTCTTTCCTGTTTATGGATTAGCACCAATTTTAATGTTTTTTTCATGCTGCTCACGCTTCTGTTTTCATTCTGCTCCTCAAATAATGTTTAAGGCACTGAAAATCTTGACCAATTTTAAGCTTGTTTTATTTATGACGCTCCCTCTTCTCTTATCCAACCTTCAGACAGGAAACCTACTCATGTTTGTCAATGGATAATACTTGAAGACAAAGAGATGAAAAGATCAGATCCAATAAATAAAGGTACCCACCTAAAGGCAAGGCATTCAGTTTCAATCCCTAAAGGCAAGGGATTTCAATTCTTGGCCCCAGATGGATACAAAGCCCAGAACAAGGTAAAAAAGCCAACATACATAGTCAAGCCGGGCAAGAAAATATCTCAGGAGAAAACACAGCAAGAAGCTACTTAGGAATAATCCACACAAAATGTGCTAAAACTCTGAATACCTGTAAGAGCCTAACAGTAAGTAGAGTTGTGCAGGAAGGTGTTTCTCATAAGTTGTGTGTGCACAGAATCCATCTGATATTGAACACACTGATTTGTCACATGTGCCCAGGCCATTTGCATCACTGACACTGGAGATATGATGTGTTTCAGCTGGTCCTGTGAGGAGTAGTTTACACTTTTTGTTTCCAGCAAACAGCTTCCTGCTGACATACCTGTCGACAAGCAAATAAGACAGGGCCTGTGGCTAACCCAAGCTTGAGATCTGCTGCTGTTGGTTTCCCCAGGTGGTCAGCACACGATGTAAAATCCAGCACATCATCTATCAGCTGGAAAAAATAAACATACAGATTATTTAAACTTTCTTTTTTAAATATTAGAGCTAAATACAGAAAAATCCTTGTTAAAGACAAGATTTGTAGGAAGGATTAAGACAGCCTACTTTTGATTTCTAAAGCACTTTGGAGAAGTTTAGATTTTAGATTCCATTTAGTTCAACAAAAACACTACCTGAAAAGCTATGCCGACGTTTTTTCCATACTGGTATGCAATCTCGTGAACTTTGGGATCAGGGCAGCCTAGAATTGAAACCTGAAAAGACAAAAACCCTAAGTAAACAGAAAGCTTTAGTTAGCATCCACTTTTAGCCCCTGACCATAGGTGTGACACAGCCAGCACAGGCAGGAGGGATCTGGGAAAGGCAAAAAAAGCTGACTCAGGCACATTCTGGCTTATCTCAGTTCATGGAGACACACAACTAGCCAAGCTTACCAGAAAACAAGGCTGAATAGCAGTACAGTATTAAAACTACTTTCACATCTGCAAAGAGATTACCTTCATTAAATATTTATCAGGCGTAGAAATTACAATGCAAGGATAAAGAGAGAAGAAACGTGGATGCACTTTACATGCAGGGTAGTAGTCATACACAGTCCAGTGATGGGGAAATTCAGCTAATTACATACACAAATCAGCCAGGGGATAATTGGAGGTCAGACAACAGATAAATGGACATTACATGTCTCATAAAAGATCACAAAGCTGGATGTGTTGAACCCAGTACAGTACGGGCAGTTGACCTAAGGATGATTATTTTTAAGGCGATGTTAACTATATCTGACTTGCTTAAGAAGATGACTTGATCAGCCTGCAGGCAAAGGTACTGAGGGATAATTAGCAGCAAAGAAAAGACAGCAAATGAAGAAAACACACCAAGCTCACAAAGGTATCACTAAACTGAGATAAACAAAACATTTTACTTGAATGTACAATCAACTACTTGAGAGACAGAAATTTTGTTGAACAAACTCCACAAAACTAAAATACAGGACATTAACTAAGGTTTGAGAATTAATATCTTGCCTCAAAGTCAAGGCATTTATGCTTTTTGCATTTATGCACCGATTATGCATTTTGCAAAATGAGGTTGGTTAAATACTCAGATTTATTTCAACCTTCAATAAACCAATTACAACAGGGGACAAAAATCCATCCTGGTTTATTGCAGGCATTCCAAATCTGCTGTGACGAATGCAAGGAGTGAAGATACATTTTACCCAAGACTAAAAATATAAAAATAAGTGTGTGTGTATATGTATATATATTCCTCTTTAAGACTGTTTAAGGTAGGATAACAAAAAAACCCCCTCCAACCCCAAACTGAAAGCGAGTCCGGCAGTAGCTTTGAAGGTGAACGTGAAGATGGAAATAAGAAACAACAATAAATGAGATTAATGTGATGCAACTTGCACAAAATGAGAGATTATTTCATGCACCAGTGCACTTCATATCTGAGCATCAGAACACTTCCCAGTCATAACCTGCATCTGTGGATAATAACCAAACCCCAGAGGAATCTGGATGAGTAAGAAATTAACAGCATCATACATTCTCCACTCTTATTTAAAAGAGGAGGACAGTATAGCAGGAAAATAATGCTACTTATCTCTAATAATCATACAAAATCCTGAAGGCTATTAAACAGAGTGAACTGCAAATACGAGATATTTAAATAGATGTTGCTAGGGACTATAAAAGTAGAACATTTTGCCTTTTTATCCTCCTTTTGATGTTTGTCTCTTAAATAGCAGTATTTGACCAAAGACGTAACATCTCCTGTTGTACCATGCAAACTTTTGGTTGCTTCTGTAATATAAATCACATAATACCAGCATGGCAGGGGGACTGCATCTACCCAGTTCCAATGAAATCCTTACCTACTTCCACATTTCATTCCATGTGGAGCATTAAAATACGGAATTCAGTGACAAATCCTGGTTAATGGCAAAGGGTCGGAGTAGGCAGTAGCTGGCAGAGGGTGAGAAGAAGTGCTATGTAAAGAAAAGAGTTTCCTCATTTAACCTGAAAGGTCAATTCATGATCATAGACAAAAAAAAAAGACAAAAAATATTTTAAAATTCAGGAGATTTGTTTTGCCAGTCATCCTCAAGTAAGCAACCCTCTGACCATGACCACACCATAAACCTGCAATTGGGTTGTGCCTATCAAGGAGTTCCTTTAGGATGCAATTTCTCCAACTGCTTTTGGAGATTGTTGCCCCCAGCTGGACACTGGCCGGGCTGCAGCCAGGCAGCCTGTCACTCCCACATGGAGTTTAACTGGAGCTGTACTGGGATAATACACACATTTGCAAATACAAATCAGGATAACCAAGTCAATACAGTGATGTGTGTTTAAATGATAAAATTCCCCCTTTGAAAACAGCCTACAGTTCCCCAAATAGGTATGACTGGTTCATGACAAATTTAATCTTGCAAGAATTCGGCCTGTCCTCCACTAAATCATGATGAAAAATCCTTCCTAATACCAAGTGGAACAAATTCTTTAGAAAAGTTCTTTGAATTCAGCAAAGCAAGACAATCTCCTTGGTGTTATTTCAAACACACTTTTTGCAAAAAAAAAAGTTGTTTCTGTTATGTTATATGAGAGACTATAAACCAATTTTACCTCTTCACTGAATTTCACATCCATAAAATACATCATCAGCTCTGGGTAGATACATCCTGCTCTGGTATTTAATATGTGACAATATGGCAGCTGGAGTTGAAAGCATTTGCACATCTCTACCAGTGCTCTGTAGGTCAGAGAGGAAAACCTGCTGCTGGGCCAGAATATGCTTCAATAAGCACTACAAGAGATGTTTGTTCTTGTACTCCTAGATTTGTGGACTCCGTGGAAAGGAAAAGGCTCTAAAATCTTCCCCTTTTCCAGCCATTCTCCTCCATGCCCATCTCCAGAAGCAGTCAGGTTCCTCTCTTCTCATTCCTGGCTCATCCACCACTGTTTTTCAAGATAGGAGCAGTGTTCCTCTCTCCACGAAAATCACATAATAATTTAGGTTGGAAGGAAACTCTTAAAGCCATCTGTTCAAAGGACAGTTTACTTCACAGTTAGATCAGGTTTCTCAGAGCTGTGTCCAGTTGATTTCTGAGTATCTCCAAGGATGTAAAATCCCACATTCTGTCTCAGCTACTTGTTGCAATGTTTGACCAACTTCATGGAGAAATAACTATCTTGTCCTGAGTCTGCATTTTCATGCATTTGACCTTTTCTCAAGTAATTAATATTTTAACAGGTTAACCAAGTACTTGTTTATGCAGGGTTGTATTTTCAGTAGCAAAGATTATCTGCCTGAATATAAGTGATATATTTATTAAAATGTTTTTCACAGCAAAAGAAATACCCCCAAAGGACTTACTGTATTTTAAATAGTAAGTAAGGAGATTTACTAGCTGACCATAATATCTGATACTACTGTGCTATTACCCTACATCTGCCATTGGACATGATTGCAGCCTGCAGGTCCAGTTGGGCTGGGGTGGGTCAGAGGTCTTATTTTCCTAGGTTTCCTGATGGAGCCCTGTGCACACACCAAACTAGGAACTGGTTAGAGCAGGAGCTCACAGGCACATCCAGAGCTTTAGACTACTGGTGTCTTCAGTCCCTTCAATGGCCCTGCCTTAGACAAGGAGGCACAAGCTTCCTCCTAATACAGAAATCAAGAATCTCTAGTGCACCTTTACAATCAAAGCCAGCATGATTAAATCCCTTATCTGAAACTGTACCACGCAAAATTTAAACAGCTTTATGAGGCTCATGAATTCATATTACAGCAGGGTTTAAAAAAGACAGAAAACCTGCTTAGGTTATTTTGCTATCTCCAGCTGGCCTGATGACTAAACAGAAATTCCACTTCAGCTTTATTGTTTCTGAATTCTTGAACTAAAGTCACCTCATGTTTCTCTAAATATGCCTTACAGTAACTAAGGCTTCAATGACTCTGGGCCATCTGCCACTGTTTCCTTTTACAATATACTTTAACTGAAACTTTGGTAACATTCTCCCATGCAGAACTATTGTAATAAACTGGAGACTAGGATGGCTCTTCACATCTTGAACAGACTGTTCTCTCCCTAAGTCCTGACTTGAAGAATTTTTATTTAAATGCAGTAATGCTTTGGTGGTACAGAATGTATCAATTACAGTGTATGTCTTGTTTAGACCTTTTTGCAGGAATACTCTACTGTTCCATTTCTAAAGCATGGCACTGTGGAATTCTAAGGTGCCACCTGAATTTGTCTGACATCTTCTTTCCACTAATACTTGTATTTTATTCAACCACAGCAACAAACCAGGTTCTTTCTATCATTAACAGGAACAGAACTGCTTCTAAAACCCATAGTCTCTCCTCTTAGTTTTGTCCCTGAAAACAAGATATGAATACTCTTGATTCCCTAAATGAATTTCCTTTCAAGATAGAACAGATGATCCTGCTTATTATTTTTGCTACAGAAAACAGAAACTCCCTTCTGATTCCATTTCCTCAGTAGCCAAAGCCATCTAAACAAAAATATCTCAACACCCACATGCAACCAAAAAACCCCAAATCACCCCCCCCCCGAAAAAAAAAAAATCCCTTTTAACTGCTATCAATAGAGCTCTCCTAATCCATGCAGAAAGAAACTGAGGGAAACATACATATTCAACTCATTGGTACTATGTGCAGCAAGTAAGGCTTTGCCATGAAGACAGACCTTCTCTCTTAGTTTTCCATTCTAACACAAATTTTGCAGCACATAAAATTCCAGCAATTCAGCAACAGAACAGCTCCGACCTGCCACTAGAAGAAAAGCAGCCAAACACTCCCTTGACCACCATCACAGTCTCAATCTTGAGGAAAGTGCTTAAATCCTTAACTCTTGCAAGTCATGAAAAGGAAAAAGCTTAAATTAGCATATTTGTAGGGAGAATCCACTCAGTGGGAATGTGATTTCTTCCGTCTGCAAGTATTCTTTTAGGCAGACTGTCAAAATTAATATTAAAACTTGTGTACGTTTTTTTCTGGGGTAGCAGAATAATGTGATGCTCTTTTCTAGTCCAGATGCCTACTGATATAAAACTGATATAAAAAGACTTGTAAAAGAAAATTGTCAGGGTCATATTGCCATTAATATGAGCAACCCAGAAGACTTAATTTGTTTTCTCCAATTAGAATAAAAAGTATTTTCCCTCCCCTGAAATCCATTTGTCATATCAAAATTATCACATCATTCTATGTGATCATTTTGATATAAACGATTTTCAACTGCTGTCTGTTGCACAAATGTACCAGTTCCCCGAGAACAAAGGAAGATCATTAGCACAGATTTTTAGTCTAATTCTCTTAGAATTCCTGCTTGCTATAGAATCCATTAGCTATACTGCCTTTCACTGAAAAGAATAAACAAAACTCTTTCAGGGCGAGATTATTACCCACCTCTATTTTCTGCACTAAAACTGAACATCTATTTTTGTGTAAGAACATAATCTTGAATTGGATCTTTCTGTAATCAAGTAAGAGAACCGAGTGACAGGGTTGGATAAAGCAATTGGTAATTAAAACCCTCAGACAAATCAAGAAGTACATGCTTCTGGTTTTTTACAATGTGATGTAGAGACATCAGGAAAATGTTTTCACCCAGAAGGTGACTGGGCACTGGAAAAGGCTTTCCAGGGAAGTGGCCACAGCACTAAACCTGACAAGAGTTCAAGAAGCGTTTGGACAATGCTCTCAGACACACAGTGTGACTCTTGGTGTGTCCCATACAGGGACAGGAGATGGACTTGATGATCCTGATGGGCCCCTTCCAATGCAGCTTACTCTCTGATTCTATGAATTGTTTCCTCCCACTATTACCACTGAAGGTCTCACTCAGCACCAACGAGTAGGGCCAAATGTCAAAGAAGATTTAAAATCAAATTATAAGCTCAAAAATAATCAACTGAGTTTAAAACCACTGTCTCAAAGTTCAAGAATTTCATAAATTGAAGATTGCCACCATTATGATTATTTGAACCTTATTTTGATTCAATTGAGAATAACAATAAATCTGTGTATAAATAAAAAAACTCAAAGGAAAAGTGAAAACCGATATTGGCGGTTACACAGCTGAACTGTGATAAAATTCACAATCTCAAACCCATTGACATTCTGGCAGAATACCATTTCAAGGTTTTGCTTTGGAGGGTCTCCAGAGCAAACAGCAAACTAGTTTAGCTGTGAAGCTCACAGTATGGTGTGTTAACTTCAGAAGAGACAGACGTACATACTGCTTTACAACTGTTTGCTATGAGACTCGCTGTCTTCTTAAAAGTCTTCTCGAGGTAGTGAGCAAATCTCTCATTCTCGTTTTCCTTGGAACCCAGCTGGAGGAATTCACCTAAAAAGTTGCACAGATGGGAGGTTTTATTTATGTGTTTACTGCTTAGGCAAGCAAATTGGAAGATAAAAATAGGAAAAAACCTTACCACGCACCAGATCTTCAATCACCTGAGTTAGAACAGAGATGATAGTGGTATTTCCAATTCGTGCTAAAGCTACAGAAGCAGCTGAGAGGATGAAGTCACCAGCTAGAACAGCCTAACAACAACAACAAGAACAAGATGATCCCTTAAGTCTTTTCCTGTGTTACTACAGACTGTACAATTTCCTTTATCTGTCAGATCTACTCACATTATATAACTTGCCTACATAAAGCACAAATATCTCATTTTAAGAGCAAAAAACCACATAACCAAATATTGAAATCTGAGTAATTTTTGAATCCCTATCATATAGTACTGGTTATATTTTTCTGTGCAAGCATTGTGCTCTCTATATGCAGTATGTGTTTGCTTATGAAGTTTTTTTGAACATTAGTTCTCTATTTCACCATTCTCTTGTGGCTGTTGCGCCATGTGAACTCTGAACTGCTCCAAGCTCTTGCTATGCATATTCTGGTGAAGACCTTTCTTGTAATTCTCTGTGAAGAAAACACCAATTTAAAAAAAAACTTCCCACTGACTGAAACCATTTTTGTGTTCACCACTGAATCAGCATTCAGGACGAGGTACAAGTTTAAAGTATTTCAACAGCACTGCAGAGAATGGCGCAAGGAATGTAAAAGCAGTAATAATCACAGAATGGGCCAGGTTGGAAGGGGCCACAGTCATCTGGTCCAACCTCTCTGCTCAAACAGGGTCATCCCAGAGCACATTGCATAGGATTGCATCCAGATGATTCTTGCATCTCTCCAGTGAGGGAGACTCCAAAGCCTCTCTGGGCAATCTGTTCATATTCAGGTGGAACTTCCTGTGCATCCGTTTTTGCCCACTGCCTCTTGTCCTATTACTCGAGAAGAGCCTGGGTCCATCTTGTTGACACTGCTTTCAGATACTTACAATGAGGGCCCCTCTCAGTCATCTCTTCTGGAGGCTGAACAGGTCCAACACTAACACACTTCATTAATTATGTAATGCTTCCAACAGTTCAGAAAAGGAGAACACACTTGTCTCACCCACAAACTGTGCACACTTCTTCACATGTTTTCTGACATATTCCAAGGCCTAGTGATAGTAACATTACAAACCTCTAGGTATTTGTGCTCTTCTGAAATTCAAAGGCAAGTCTTGCACTTATTAGCAAACTCACTTTCCTCTCTCCCCAGATTTGATTAAGTGTCCTTTTTCCTCTGCGAGAATTTGCATCATCAATAACATCATCATGAACCAGACTGGCTGTATGGATCATCTCAGCAATTATGGCCACAGAGCGCTGGCTTGCTTGCACCTCCCTAAAATAAAAAAAACCAAGAATTGTCAAGTAATTAAATCAATTATATATTCTCCAATACTCTAAAAAAATCTCTATTAAAAACCAAACAAAAAATGTTCCTCTGAAAACACCTGTCACAGCTTTTTCCTGGTCTCACCCCCTTCTTTGAAACCTGGAATTAGACAAGACAAAGTAAGACCACATTAGTACAGTAAGTGCAGAGGGATGAGTCCGTTCTCATTAGGCCTATTTCTACATTGCTGTATTAACAGTACTGCAAAACTCCCTGTGTTGTTGACTTTAATCCCTCTAAATCCAGACTGCAATAAATAGCACAGCATCAAGGATGCTTGGCTCCAAGACTGAAGTCCGGAAAACAGCAGAGAAAAGAATGCCAGGTACCTTTGAAGATGAGTTTTAAGTTTTCCTTATCTCTGTTGCTCCACCTATAAATGTGGTATCACAAACTCTCTACAGCTGGATAACTCCACTAACCAGAGGGCTGGAGAGATGAGAAGGAACAGAAACCTGCATTCTACATTTGAAAGACATAATTAACAGAACTTATCCTTTATGTTATCTGATTACCTTAAAACCCCAGAGGTTCTTCAGAACCCTGAGGAATTAACTAGAATTCTATTGCAACCACTGCAGGACTGTAAACAGCAACTTCTAACACTTATTTGAATCCAGCCTTTGGGAAGACCTAACACTGATGATTCAACTCTCAGCAGTTCACACTACTTTAAAAAAAAAAAAAAAACTAAGTGAAAAGAAGGTAATGGAAGAACACAGAAGCAATTATCTAGAGAATAAGACTGGCAAAAAGCACATAAATGAGCCAACCTAGCTCACACAAAGAACCACCTCCCTTAGCATCCAGCTTCCACTGTCTTCTGGTATTTTTCTGTTTTCATCATGGGTTACATGCAGGATCCAAAAATGGCTATCCCAGTCAGTCTTGCCTCATAGGTGTAACAAGTCCACATGGACATTTAAAATACCCCACACACACAACAGTAACACAAAAAACCCAAAACCCACAACAAAAGGAAGAAACTACTTTTGATATATGAATATTGTACTTCTGCTATACAGACAACAGAGAAAAACATACTATTTTACAGGAGAACAGAAAAAGAACTGAAACAGAAGGTAACTTCAGCTCAGCTAAGGGAACTTAAAACTTTCCTGCACTGCCTATGTCCATTAAAATGTAGTGATTAATCACAAAATGAAAGAACATATTGCAGTCTGCTGACATAACACTGCATTCTGACACCTACCTCTATACAGAATTCTGCACTGCTGTCAGTGGGAGTTCTACATCCTGAACAATATGGAGGATGAATGGGTAGCTCGTAGGCTGTGAAAATATGGCTTTTACACAACAGAAAGTAAGAGCTGGAAACCTTCATGGCTGTTTGGAGGCAAGTTTTAATGTGGACTAGTGGTTTAATCAAATGCTAGTTCAGTGTAAATAGTTTTCCAAAATAAACTACTCTTACTAAGTAGGAGAAAACTTACCTTCAAAAAACTGTAAAGGTCTCCAGCCTCTTTCATGCACTGCTCTCCTTTTGGGGATTCCCTTTTTCATTAATTATGTCAGCAGACTGGATTTCCTGCTGGGAAGCAGCAGTAAATGGCAACACTCACTGGCACACTGAAATATTTCAGTAGTATGAAGACAGCACAAAACCACTTATTTCAAAAGCAGGTTCTGAAAAGTTCTGCATTATACTCTACCTCATCTCTGACAATGACTAAAAATGGCATAGGAATGTTCATGGTTCATCATGGTTCATGGTTTCCAGAATGTTGTATCAAATGTGACAATTTAATCTAAAGGGGTTTTAAAACTACTATTTCCACAAAGTCTTAAGCAAGATTCTTCCCACTGCCGGCAAAAAACGTTCTGCAAGAGTTTCCTACATGCATCTTGTGAGATTAATTCTAGATCAGAGCATGCCTATTTTAGGGGAAAACACACAAACCCCAGGATCCTTCTCATCCCCTGTCATTTTTCATTCAGTTTCTCCTGCAAAACACAAGCAAAAAGTGGCAGTAACTCAATAGATAACAGGGTCCTCGCAAATCCAGTAAGTAGAAAGATGCCATTTTTAGGTCATTCTCAAAGTAAAGATGCCCTGAGATGATGTATATTTACACAGATATTTTATACAACTAATCATGTTCTGGTTTTCAGTAGGACCCCCTGCTTGATTCAGTGATAAGGTTTTATAGACCTACTGTACCCTGAGATGTTTTCCATTACAGAACTTTTTTCATGAAAACTGAACAAGCCACAGCTGACCATACAGGTTAAGAAACCCCAAATATCTCCTTCCAAATATCCTTGTCCAAAACCAAAACCAACAAAAAACAAACAACCAAAACCACCCAACAATGGTGAGGGGCGAACTCAAAACCACACAAACCAGTATTTACACTCCCCAACAAAGAGCTTGGAGGCAATGTGTTTGCCAGTAAGTAAATATTGCCAGTTTAAGGAGAGGAAATGAGCATAAGAACTTGCAAAATTTTTGTGCACAGTCCTTCAAGCATCTTTCTCCTGCTAAGGCCCCACGGCTGGAAGAAGCAACCATCTCAGAAACAGAGCCTGTGACATGGAAGGGCACTGCAAACTAGGGGAAGCACAGGGAATGCATGTGCTAACAGCAGAGAAAAATTGCAGCGCAGCTGACACCACGGGCTTTTGACAACGACAGTTTGGAGGAGTGAAACAAAAGGGAACTAAGGTTGTAGCCAGGTTCTATCTTCAGGAAATATTCCATTGAGTTTAGCCACATCATTTTATTTGTTTGTCACACTATTCTGATGATTTTGTTTCCCTTCCCCCACCCCAAACTTTTGTGCTCACTGTTTTATCTATTATCATTGTACTTATTTGGCCCTCTCTTATTTGCCTCTCTCTTTTTGTTTGTAGGAAAAGAAATAAAAACTCTCATTTGTGAACACCTTTGGAGAATACAGAAACACTAGGTCCTGTCAGGCTTAGTGATAATTCGGTGAAGTTCCTCACATAGGCACGTGAAGAAATGCCAGTGGATGTGTGAAATTGAAGGTTTGCATGACCCCAGCTTAAACTATTTACAACAATTCTTACTCTCACACAAAGCAAAGTTGCTATCAATAAGCAAAAAGCCACTGCCCGAGGGACTTAAAAGACTCAGGGTAGGACTTAGGACATTTAAAACTTCAAGAGAAAAGAAACAACACACTTCAGTCACTTACCTTTTTGGCAATAATTCAGATAATTCTTTATACAACTGTAATTTTCCTTACTATGACCACAATAAAGTGACCTCACTCTAGAAAAACAGTTAACCTGCTGAGAGTATAGTAAATACCTCACCTTGTTCAAACCTAAACATAAATGATCAAGGTCACCTAACCTGCAAGCAGAGCCACCTGGGCATTCCATTATCCTGAGAAATCTCAGCTATTCTGGAGGGACTCTGTGAAGAGAAAGAGATCTCTTGGGACTGCCTTGTAAGATCAGGACCTGTAGCCTTCCTAAATTGGGTCCTGTTATCTTAACAGCCAAATAAGGAAAAGTATTACCTTTTATACAAAAATTGCACAAAAGAAGAAAAGAAAATGAAAAAGCAGGCAAAAGCATGGTGGGTCCAGCAAGTTATATTACAGTTGAGAATGGCAGCAAGATGAAGCAGAAACTGAACATCAGCAATACAAACTCCAGAGGCAAAAGTAAAAAAAAAATGCTAGGGATGAACAGCACAGCATATTGGCTCACCCTACAAACCTACAGATACTGTGGTCAGTCTCTTCAATTACATGTGTGGAAACCAAAGCCTCAACAAAGAAAAACAACCCTGGGAGACAAATCAGAAATAACTGAGGAAAAGAATGCTAAAATGCTTCAAGGGAAATGACAAATTGAAAGTAGAAAAACATCTTAAAAAAACACTGGGAGAAGCAGAATGTAAGGCAAGTATTTTCCCCTCAGGTTCGTAGAAGAATAGCAGAGTTAAAAATATGCAGTATTACTTCTCTACATACACAATTTTCCTCACAAACATAAAAAAGTTGGAAGAACAATTTGTCACCTGGAGACAATGTTGCTTTAAGAAAGAACAATAATGAATCAATCTTAGTATCAATGTGAACTGAAGGATATGTATACCCAGAGCAGGTGTAAGACAGCCTGCTTCAAGCAGCTTAAAAGCGTAAGAGAAGAAAATGCCCATAAAACTTTATCAGCTCATAGGAACTGGGTATCCACAGTACAAATGTAAATTCCTTTCCCATGGCCTTGCCAGCTCTCAAAAGCATGGGTCACCATGCACCAAGCAGTACAGTGAAGACTTGTATCAATATACAGGATATTTAATAACAACCACAGGTTTGGAAAAATTGGCAAAGGGCACAAAGAGGAAGGTAAATACCCTGAGATTTCATTCCATTCCTTTGCTGAAACTTTTCTGCTCTTGCCACTCAGAATTTCATTCTAAAAGCAACATGACTAAGATGGTGACTCAGCCTGGTATGTACTAGGAATGTTCAGATAATTGAGGAGGCTTTTAAACACTGAACATATTTTGGAGGTGCTGTTTAGAACCACAACAGATGTACAAACACTGCCAAATGACACAGGCATCTAGAAATCAGAGGACTTATGCCGAGGGTTGGCTACTGCAAAGCAAACACTTGCCCCAGGCATATGTGGCACTTTCTTTCTGGCATAGGGCAGGTCTCAAAACTAGTCCTGACAGTTTTGAGACAGCATAACACGTGGACAAGAATATGTCCATGAGCATATACATATGTCAAAAGACAGTAAATATGCTTTGAGTACACAGGCAAATTCAGTCGTTCTACTGCTACCTCTCTTTGATTCACTGTTCAACTCCCACACTGTATGATGTCAGTTCCAGCCTTCTCAGTACTGCACACATGATTTTGTTCATTAGCTTTTCATGCTACACATTAGAATGAGATAAAACTATTTTTACCATGATTTTGATTCCAAAGGTGATCCAAAAACTCACTGCCCCTGTTGTTAAGTCTCCTCCTAAATTTCCATTCTCTTAGAAACACAATGTCTTAAGTAGCTCTTTCACCCTGTTCCTGATAAATTTGTAGACCACAAATCTTCAGTCTTCATGATTATCTTTGCAATCCATTCCTGAAGCCAGCTGGACAACTAATTTTGAGCACAGGGATCAGACATGCTGATGCTTTCAGGAAGTGTGATATACACTCCCATAGCTGAACTGGATGGCTGATGCATGCTTGGTTATCTTTGAGGTTTTTCATAACAAAGGTGGTTGCAAACCACACTGGAATTATGTCCTAATGGGACACCTAAGACTCTACAAGCTCAAGCAGAAAGTTTTGGTTTACTGTGCTTCCTTACACTTCATCATAGATGGATGATCATCAAGAATGATCCTGCCATCTAAAAGTGCCATCCTCATGCTCCTGTTTTCCATGTCAAGATCACTCATGAAAATATTAAGCCAGTCAGTGGCAAAAGGCATCCCTGAGGATCTTCACAGCCAGTATTGTTCCTTTTGCTATCTCAGAGGCAAAGAAAAGAAGCAGTCCTGAACTGACAACAGAATCTGGCTGAAGTAAAGTTCATTAACCCTGGATGATTTTTCCTAAAACAAGGGGAACTGGCACACATAGGGAAGGACGCTGCCAGCTCGGTTTTGCTTTTTCCTTCAAAATTATATCCACACAGAAGGGGGTACAGGGTGGAGGGTGCTATCCACACAACAAAATACATGCCATGCTTTGAGGTAGTAATCAAGTGCAACAAGGCATTAAAAACTAGTCCTACAGAGAGAAAACGGTGCAAGAGCTCAGAGAAATCCCTCAAGACTGACAAATTAGTCTAGAAACACTTCTGGCAAGGGACCAAAGATTATCTACTTGAAATTCTATACAAGGCAAGACTGGAAGCGTAGCTGGAAGCAGAGAACACTCCAGCCAACATCTTTCCTCAAAATGCAAACACAGCAGTTGACAGAAAACGTGTGGAGTGAAGCATTTGCAACGAGCCAGACTCAGGAGTGACAGAGAGTACAGGCCAAGCATGATCTTCTGCTCAGTTAAAACTGCTTTCAAGTAACTTGGAGATCATAAGGATTACACCAGACTAATTAGCTTAGAATCTTAAATAAAGTGTAGAAACTTGCTACTAGAGGGTGGGGAGAAAAAACTCTTACTGGTTTCAAAATCTCACAGCTTTAAATATAATCACACCACCTGTTTAATAGCTTTTCTGCATAATTACTAAAAATATATGTGAAGGTCTCTTCTCGTAGCAAACTTCTTACCTGTGACCAGATTTTAATAGGAACAGGAGTGGTTACAAATGAAAAATACTTAATGAAGTTTATATAGTTTCAAAGAGTATCAAAGGTTCAAATAAAGCATTTATGCAAGAAGATAGAATTGACTTAAAGCCTTGCAAATATTGTAATTTGACAACATTATTTATCGACCCCGGTTACAAGCGCAGTATAGTCCAAGATTTAACACATGGAAATATGTAATAGACCCAGCATTTCCTTTTGTACTGACAACTACAAAAATACAGCTTCAAAATGGAACTTACATTCAGGTTTTACTGAGGAGCATTTATTTTCATAAAGTATTTTTCAGAAACACAAGAATGATAACTTTCAAGCATGATGTGTGTATCTGAAAGTGACAACTCACTTGGAATTATTATGGTGAATGTTGCAAGCCCGAGCCATTAGCACCACAATCATTGGTCGAAAGGCCTTTCCCTTCCCATCAAAGTAATAATCACACATTTCCTTAAGTTCTGCTGCAGAGACCAGCAATTCCTATAAAAAGGACAAGAGCATTTCAGCATAGAAGTCACAAAGTCAGTCTGCTTAGTGTAAGTAAAACAGTATGCATGTATCAGGTTACTGCTTGCATTCATTCCACCCAGTGTAAGCTCAAGTTGTTTTTAAAATTACTATGAGTAATCTGGAATGTAAATGATGCATTCCACGACTGCAAATCAGGAGAAAAAAATACATTCTGGTTCTTTAGAATATGAGAAATGCTCCATTTGCCTTCAGTTTAAGTTTCAGACAGCTGTTCATAAACATAAATAACATTATTTCAATAAATATCCAAACTAGTGGCTGCTATTAAAAACAATCATCACAACATCCCAGCATAGTCACCAAAATCCCTTACCTTTTTAATATCTTCATAGAGATTCTTCAAGTCTTTTCTACCAAGTTGAAAAGGGTCTTGGTATTTTTCATCACTAATTGTCTTACTGCAGCTGCACCAGTGGGATGTACTTGTATGATGAAACCTGGTGACAGGGTTTTTCAGGAGAGTAGTCTTGTTAGAAGTCGTTCCCCTGATTCCCCATACAGAAACATCTGAAAGGATTTCTTTCTCTCCCTCTCCCCTCACACCACATTTAACCAAACAGCTAAAATATCCACGCATCAAAACACTCTTTTCAGACAGACATTAAGGGACAAGGACAGCAGAGCTGTGTATTGATGATCACAAACCTCTGGGACCTGGCAAAGTGCATTTGGCAAACACACACACACACACACACACACACACACACACACACTCTGCCCTTAAGAGCCCTCAGATCTTCCAAGACACAGAACACTACGTTGCTCTTGATGTATTCCTTTTGAATACACTATGGATAGTGTAGCCTACACTTGGAAATAGAGCCTTCACTTCTGGCAGCCCAACTATTTTGTTACTTTCTTCCCTCTTTTGTAAACTCCTGAAAAAATATTCCTGACTCAGATTTGATATTTTTTTCCCTTTGTATACCCAGCTACATAATAAATTAAATCAAAACTTCCAGGTACCATGATGATGCTAGGTTTAAGATGCATTTAGTTTAGGAGATTTGTTTGTTTGTTTCCTGGAGTTGAAGTTTCTTCTTCTTCTAATGTTTCCTTTCCCAAAGTGAACCGTATGTATTTTCTTGCAGCATTCTTGCTTTGCCCATTACTCTCCAGGATAGATGACTGAGATTCAGGCTCAGCACTACAGCAGCAGTCTACATTGAGTAAATAACCTTATTTTCAGACTTTGCAGCTCAGAGGTGTAACTACCCAGTTTACCCAATAACTGTCTTTACCCTCTACACAATGTGAATCTCCAACTTACCGCCAAAATATGCTACATATTTTTGGAAACAACAAAGTTGAACTTCTTTGGGTAATGTGACACATCTGCACAAAATAAAACCAGGGATAGTTTGTTAGAACTTTAAACTGACAGAAAACATATGACTACAAAAAAGAATGTATCTATCACAATTGCCCTATTTCTCCATTTTAATAACCCAGCAGCAAAGGGAGTCTCATAACCCCTTCCATACCATGTGAGACAGGAGTGCCAACAGGCACACTGAACTGGCTCTTCTGCTCCGGAGTGTTGGACTTTCTCCCCTCGCAGGCCCAGCCCAGGAGGCTTATCACTTAAATTACCAAAGCTGGTCCAATAAAACCTTGCTTTTGCACTTCTGCAAGGTGCAATTTTCTAACATCCTCTGCCTGGCATATAAATCTGGACTGCAGTAGTCAAGACACAGACAAAAGGACGAGCTGTTTCAGTACACTAACAGAAAATCATGTCCTTGTTTTCCCCTGAAGCAATTTCAATTCAGCCTGCTGTTTATAATTTACACCTGCCCACCTTCCCTGCAAGATGTCCAGAACCTAACTTCCAAATCTAGCAATTTCTCCAACGATCTCTCCCTGCAGGCAGAGCCCAGGAGCGTGGGGGAAGGAAGGCACAGTCCCAGGTACATGATTCCAGCAGATAAAGGCTGAGAAAGGAAGTACAGCTTTTGCTCTGCTCCTGGGAGTGCTGCCAGGAAGTACCGAGCCCTGCCCAATTCTGGGCTGAGCCAACTTAAAATCACTGCAATCCACGTGTTCACCAAACTGCCTCTGGAAAAATTCAGAGAAACGCTCAAGGAGACCTGGTCCTCATGCCTCAGCGTCTCCTCATACATGGATTAAAGTCTCTCTCTCCTTGGACAGTGGGAGACTAACAAAAGCACTGTAATGGCTCAAGGGCACTCTTCTATCCTCCGTGCTTACACAAGGCCATGCAAGGAGACAAAGGAAAGCGNCGGCGGGGCGCGGGGGCCGGGGCTCGGCACAGAGCCCAGCGGCGGTGCCCGGCGGCACCAGGCGCCGCTCCGCCACCACCACCGCAAGGCCATGGTGTCCCCCAGCCCCGCCGCGCCGGCACCGCCTCCCGGCACCGCCGCGACCCGGACGCGGAAGCCCCGCGCCGCCACCGCCCTCCGGAGGGGTGCCGGGCGGACACCCCAACGCCCTTTTTGAGGGCGGGAGATCTCAGGCCGGGTTCGTAGGTGGCTCTGGAAGGCGAGGTTTGGGAACATGTGGTGGCGCCCCTGGCTGCCCGCCTGCCTGGCCTGGGGCTGTGTGGCCGCGCTGTGCGGCTCCCGCGAGTTCTGCCCGGCCCCGAACTCCTCCCGCCCCGAGCCGGGTCAGTGCCCGCGGCGCCGGGCGGCGGAGCTCTGCGCCTGGGCCCTGTCCTCCGACAGCCTCCTAGGTACGGCCTGCCCTGTCCGGGGGCTCCGTACTCCTGTCCTGCCCTGGCCCGGGGCTCTGTACTCCTGTCCTGCCCTGGCCCGGGGCTCTGTACTCCTGCCCTGCCCGTTNTTACTGCAGCTGCACCAGTGGGATGTACTTGTATGATGAAACCTGGTGACAGGGTTTTTCAGGAGAGTAGTCTTGTTAGAAGTCGTTCCCCTGATTCCCCATACAGAAACATCTGAAAGGATTTCTTTCTCTCCCTCTCCCCTCACACCACATTTAACCAAACAGCTAAAATATCCACGCATCAAAACACTCTTTTCAGACAGACATTAAGGGACAAGGACAGCAGAGCTGTGTATTGATGATCACAAACCTCTGGGACCTGGCAAAGTGCATTTGGCAAACACACACACACACACACACACACACTCTGCCCTTAAGAGACCTCAGATCTTCCAAGACACAGAACACTACGTTGCTCTTGATGTATTCCTTTTGAATACACTATGGATAGTGTAGCCTACACTTGGAAATAGAGCCTTCACTTCTGGCAGCCCAACTATTTTGTTACTTTCTTCCCTCTTTTGTAAACTCCTGAAAAAATATTCCTGACTCAGATTTGATATTTTTTTCCCTTTGTATACCCAGCTACATAATAAATTAAATCAAAACTTCCAGGTACCATGATGATGCTAGGTTTAAGATGCATTTAGTTTAGGAGATTTGTTTGTTTGTTTCCTGGAGTTGAAGTTTCTTCTTCTTCTAATGTTTCCTTTCCCAAAGTGAACCGTATGTATTTTCTTGCAGCATTCTTGCTTTGCCCATTACTCTCCAGGATAGATGACTGAGATTCAGGCTCAGCACTACAGCAGCAGTCTACATTGAGTAAATAACCTTATTTTCAGACTTTGCAGCTCAGAGGTGTAACTACCCAGTTTACCCAATAACTGTCTTTACCCTCTACACAATGTGAATCTCCAACTTACCGCCAAAATATGCTACATATTTTTGGAAACAACAAAGTTGAACTTCTTTGGGTAATGTGACACATCTGCACAAAATAAAACCAGGGATAGTTTGTTAGAACTTTAAACTGACAGAAAACATATGACTACAAAAAAGAATGTATCTATCACAATTGCCCTATTTCTCCATTTTAATAACCCAGCAGCAAAGGGAGTCTCATAACCCCTTCCATACCATGTGAGACAGGAGTGCCAACAGGCACACTGAACTGGCTCTTCTGCTCCGGAGTGTTGGACTTTCTCCCCTCGCAGGCCCAGCCCAGGAGGCTTATCACTTAAATTACCAAAGCTGGTCCAATAAAACCTTGCTTTTGCACTTCTGCAAGGTGCAATTTTCTAACATCCTCTGCCTGGCATATAAATCTGGACTGCAGTAGTCAAGACACAGACAAAAGGACGAGCTGTTTCAGTACACTAACAGAAAATCATGTCCTTGTTTTCCCCTGAAGCAATTTCAATTCAGCCTGCTGTTTATAATTTACACCTGCCCACCTTCCCTGCAAGATGTCCAGAACCTAACTTCCAAATCTAGCAATTTCTCCAACGATCTCTCCCTGCAGGCAGAGCCCAGGAGCGTGGGGGAAGGAAGGCACAGTCCCAGGTACATGATTCCAGCAGATAAAGGCTGAGAAAGGAAGTACAGCTTTTGCTCTGCTCCTGGGAGTGCTGCCAGGAAGTACCGAGCCCTGCCCAATTCTGGGCTGAGCCAACTTAAAATCACTGCAATCCACGTGTTCACCAAACTGCCTCTGGAAAAATTCAGAGAAACGCTCAAGGAGACCTGGTCCTCATGCCTCAGCGTCTCCTCATACATGGATTAAAGTCTCTCTCTCCTTGGACAGTGGGAGACTAACAAAAGCACTGTAATGGCTCAAGGGCACTCTTCTATCCTCCGTGCTTACACAAGGCCATGCAAGGAGACAAAGGAAAGCGAGGAGCCCTAATTTATCACAGATCTGCAACTCACTGCTGTCTGACTTCAGTGTCCGGCCCTATGGCTGAGACATTCCTAAGTCGCTCACCACGTTCTGTTGCTAAAAATAGCTGATCTCTTCCTACTCTTCCTTCAGCGCAGGCACACACAGACTCCCTCCTCTACACTGCTACTTGACACTGTAACAGCGGCTGGTGCGGGATGCTGGACATGTTCGCCAGAGCACTTTCCCTGTCCCGGGTCAGGACAGCCAGAGCACCTCAGCGAGGGTGAGAAGTGCAGCCTGGCCTTGTGAAGAAGCTGCAAACCAAGGCAGTGAGTGAACTGCCCCCACTACCACCCACAACGCTAACAAACACAAACGCCTTCAAATTCTCACACTAATGAGAACCACTTCCCCTGCTCCCACCTAGGGCCGACTCCCAGAGGCTCACACACTGACCAGAGCTAAAACCCCTTAATTCAGAATTACACCTGGCACCGAGCGCGCTCCTGCCCCCAGCAAGGACCCCCCGGCAGGGAGCTGCCCCCGGGCCGTGGCGCTCCCCGGGCGGAGGCTGCGGAACGCCGAAGGCGCGGCGGCCCCGGCTGCCCGCCCGGCCCGGCGCCCCCGGCCCGGCGCCCCCNTCCCGCCCCGAGCCGGGTCAGTGCCCGCGGCGCCGGGCGGCGGAGCTCTGCGCCTGGGCCCTATCCTCCGACAGCCTCCTAGGTACGGCCTGCCCTGTCCGGGGGCTCTGTACTCCTGTCCTGCCCTGGCCCGGGGCTCTGTACTCCTGTCCTGCCCTGGCCCGGGGCTCTGTACTCCTGCCCTGCCCGTTGCTTGTTGGGTTGTAGCAGCTCCTAAAGCAGTAACTAAGCGAAGATCTGATACACAAAGCCAAATACTAGTTTTAAAATTAAAACTAGGTTGGTCATAAGGAGCTTTCCCCCCCC